>JAJUWZ010004236.1:1380273-1401935 GCA_021462335.1 Ovibos moschatus | reverse complement strand
TGTTGACTATATAGAGCTTCTTCGTCTTTGGCTGCATAGAATAAAATCAATCTGATTTCGGTGTTGACCTACTGGTGATGTCCATGTGTAGAGTCTTCTCTTGTGCTGTTGGAAGAAGGTGTTTCTATGACCAGTGCATTTTCTTGGCAAAACTGTATTAGTCTTTGCCCTGCTTCGTTCCTCATTCCTAGGACAAATTTGCCAGTTACTCCAGGTGTTTCTTGACTTCCTACTTTTGCATGTCAGTCCCCTCTAATGAAAAGGGCATCTTTTTTTGGCTGTTAGTTCTAACAGGTCTTGTAGGTCTTCATAAAACTGTTCAATTTCAGCTTCTTCAGCATTACTGATCATTCTGTTGTTTTTGAGATTGCATCCAAGTACTGCATTTTGGACTCTTTTGTTGACCATGATGGCTACTCCATTTCTTCTGAGGGGTTCTTGCCCTCAGCAGTATATATAATGGTCATCTGAGTTAGATTCACCCATTCCAGTCCATTTTAGTTCACTGATTCCTAGAATGTTGACATTCACCCTTGTGATCTCATGTGTGACCACTTCCAATTTGCCTTGATTCATGGACCTGGAATTCCAGGTTCCTATGAAATTTTACTCTTTACAGCATCGGAATTTGCTTCTATCACCAGTCACATCCACAACTGGGTGTTGTTTTTGCTTTGGCTTCATCCCTTCAATCTTTGTGGAGTTATTTCTCCACTGATCTCCAGTAGCATATTGGGCACCTAATGAACTGTGTAGAGTACCGGTGATTACGAGTGAAATGACACAAGACATACAAGACACACAAGAGACAGACAGACATCACTCTGGCCAGAGGAACGGAACTGGGCAAAAAACTAAACTAATTGTTGTTTATTATATAAGACCTCTAGGCAGAATTCCAGACTGCATGAATAAGCCTTTTCAGCACAGCGCAGGTGCATACATGTTATCGTATAGCAAAGGGGAGTGAAATCCCTATCTACTGCAGAGTCTGCCCAAAGCCCTCATCTCCTTATTTCAGGAAGGGAATGCTCCCTCTTTTGCAAGGGACCATTAAACTCAAGGCTGTGTCCAGAGTCTTTGCCAGAAAGCCTCGTATGCAAGGACGCTCAGCCCGAGCAGAGACACCCGTTTGCAGACACATCTCTGCTACCCTATTAACCTTTCATCTCCCCCTTTTTAATTTGCTTTTATAAATTGTAGCATGGTCTGGATCTTCTCTGCTTAGTTCTTTAGTTGTTTCCCTTTCCGCCATCACCAGAAGACTAGAAAAGCAACACGACATAAAAGTAATATAAACACAGTGTTCCCAAAAGTAGTCCCAATAAGTGAAGATACATGTCCTAATGGATTTAAGGTATTCATTCCCTCTTGAAGACTTTTCAGCAAATCAGACCCCATAATGTCAGGTAAAGTACAGCTAAAAGTAGACAAAATTTGTTGTTCCAGGTCCATAATCTCTGTAGTGAGATTTTGATGTCCAGTCAAGGATCGTTTACTTTATCCCATCCTTCACTCATGTTAAATGGTACAGGTGTTATACAAAACTGAGAAGAATTCCAATCACATTTCAACACACTTTGCGAGGGCAAAACAGCCAATTGATCTCCAAGCCAGGAAACAGTGTGTTGAAGATTGAGCACTACAGTAGCAAGTTGGGCATCCAAATCTCGCTGTTATTGCTGTAATAAATGAGAATATTTATGCCAGTCCCAAATATAATCAGCTGTTTGAACTCCTTGGTGTAACGCAAGACTTGTCACCATTGCGGTTGCAGTTACTGACGTGACTGCTAGAATCGAAGCAATGACCACACTTGGCATATGTCGAGATTGGTGTAACAAAGTCTGTACAGCCGTTACTAGATGAGAAACAGCAAAAGAATCTGACCACGGCCGAGGCAGATTTATAGGTAACCATACTTCTGTGCGAGCCTTAACAATTACTAGCGAGAAATTGGAATTAAGGTTTGTCTTTCAAATTCTTCCCACCAAGACTGATTTACACATTGAGTTAAATTACAATAGTCACATGACACAGACCACACAATATCATTCCAGGTCCAATTCCCATATAACAATGCAAAATGATATTTTACACATATCATTGTGGAATAAGATTTATTAACATGTAAATCAACATGAAATGGACCCGAAGAGTCACCACAGTCCAAAGTAAAGTTTCCTGACCAGATAGTGAGACTATCAGAAACCGCCCATAGTTTCCAAATATCTCCTTGAATGTGCGGATATCCTTGCAATTGTGATTGAGGAGGGACAAGTTCAGATTGCTGCCATTTAGCTGTTTCATTACCATTGCGCATCAAAGTGCTATTTGCACGATGCCACCTAAAATATTTACTTGACCATTTTCCAAAGAATTGCTGGTGATCTGGACTCCAATCTACAATGATGGCCCCAGAATAATTCATGACCGTAAAGGGTCGATGACCTCGGCCACGTTTCCACTCCAAAGATTCTAGAGAATGAACAAAAAAGTTAACAGGACATAGCGACATGTGTTTTCCATTATGAATATCTATCAGTTGTGTCGAGGTGCTAAATCCCCTAGTGGAAAGAAGCACAGTAAAGGTAGCAAAATGGTAATTATTATACTTTACCCCCCATGTGTTATAAGAATGATGAGAATGTTCCTTAGTGGACAGACAAAAGGGGTGTCCCCCTATACATACAGAAATATCTTTTTCTGCAATGGTCAAATCACTAATATTATATTGTTGTTTATGATGAGTTAGTTATTCTATTCCCTGGCAAGCTGATGGGGGAAAGAAGGCAGTCTCATTAGTGGATACCTGCACTTCTGGTTCCCCCCAGGAAAATGTTCTTACTAATAAGGGATTAGGTATATATGCCCAAAATGTATGATTACTTGCCAATACACTGATTACCTTACATGTCACCACTGCCATCATGGCAAGCAAAAGATTGGTAGGATTCAGAGGTTGCCCCACCTTCACTAATGTCTTCTCTGCTTCCTGGGTCAACCTCTTCATTTAACCCCACGTAGGAGGTGTTTCTTCCCTTGTATGGGAGGTAAGGCTTCTCTGCATAGTAAGCTCTTCGAATTTTTAAACAAGGGTATCAGCCATTGTTGATTTTGATCAAACCTGCTGGGGTTCAAAACTTGTAATTATCAACAGAAATGAAAGCATACCCTCGTCCCAAATATATTAAGGATGCTGGGATCCAACCTTTCTCTTTCTCTTTATACCAAATAGGAATATTCAAGATCTTCTTATCCTCTTCTTACCCTTGAAAATGCAACTCTGCTGCTGATAGATTTCCATTGCTCAAAACATTCAAAAAATTTAGGATAAGTAAGGTTTTATGCAGAATGTCTTTAGGTTTCATAAATCTTTTTTGTTCCCCCCCTTTTTTTTTATTTTTTCAAGATAATCACACAAGGTACGATTAGCTCTTTCAATGATAGCTTGCCCTTGACTATTATAAGGAATACCAAAAGTATGAGTTATATGGTACTGAGATAAAAAGTGAGCAAATTTTGCAGATTAGTAAGCAGGTGCATTATCAGTTTTCAATTCAGTTGGTAATCCCATGACTGCAAAACAATATATCAAATGAATAATAACAGTGTCAGTCTTTTCAGAATGCAATGCTGTAGCCCATTGAAAATGTGAGCAAGTATCTGTAGTATGATGCACACATTTTTGTTGTCCAAAGGAAGAAGTGTAAATTACATTTAGTATCTGATTTGCTTGTACTCCTCTTATGCTGACACCTGGTGGGTAAATGGCAAAGCAAAGGGTGCACATATGGAACAAGAACAAACAATATTTTGAGCTTGTTTTAGAGTAATAGCATGAGATTTTTGTAAGCCTTTGGAGTTGGTATGTTGTAAAAGATGTTCTTACTTTGCTGTTTCTATAGGATAAAGTAAGGCATCAATTGTAGCATTTCCAAATGATAACGGTCCAGGAAGGGCAGAATGTGCACGGATGTGAGTAAAGAAAATTAACTCTGAACATTGCAAAATCAATTATTGTACTTGGTAAAACAATTTATCAATAGCTGTATTAAGGGTCAGTGGAAGGGAGACATGAGGAAGCTTAGGCAAGAGAGAACAGCATATCGAGAATCTGAAACAATGTTAATAGGAAGTTGGGGAAAATCTTGTAAAACTAAATAGATAGCCCACAATTCAGCAGGCTGTATAGAAGAAAATGAATGGGGGAAACCCTTGGAATTTTCCTGGGTCCAATATCCAGCAGTATTTTTATTTGCATCTGTAAAAAGTGTGGGTCCCTCCCTTAACAGGAACATCTGAAAAAGAGTTTGAGATATCATAGTGTTAGTCCGGAGAAAATTAATCAATTTAGATGATGGATAATTAGAAAATGAACCAGGATATGAAGCAAGAGAAATTTGCCAGTTTTCATTAAATTGTAAACATCACGAGATTTGAGCAGTTGTTAACTGAGTAACAACCTAGTGTGGTTCACATCCTGATAATTGTAAAATACGACAGTGACCTTTCTGTATAAGGAAGGCTAATTTATCCATATATATATATATGGATAAATATATATATATATATATATATATATATATGACTACAAGAAGATTCAACCAGTCCATTCTAAAGGAGATTCATCCTGGATATTCTTTGAAAGGAATGATGCTAAAGCTGAAACTCCAGTACTTTGGCCACCTCATGGGAATTGTTGAGTCACTGGAAAAAACTCTGATGCTGGGAGGGATTGGGGGCAGGAGGAGAAGGGGATGACAGAGGATGAGATGGCTGGATGGCATCACTGACTTGATGGACCTGAGTTGAGTGAACTCCGTGAGTTGGTGATGGACAGGGAGGCCTGGTGTGCTACCATTCATGGGGTCCCAAGGAGTCGGACATGACTGAGTGACTGAACTGATATATATTTGTTGTTTGTTTATTTCTACCAGTTTGCTATGGCTGGAGTCCCAGATAAAGTGGGTTGTGTATCCAAGGCATGATAAGACTTAACTTTAACTTTTCTTTTAAGCCTGGTTTTGTTTCCCAGGCAGAACTGCAGCTCCAAAAAAATATTTTAACAAGTTAACCTTTGCCTAACTGCATGTGAAAGAAGAACCGGTTTTGCAATTTCAAAAAAGATTTTATTTTAATCAGTTTTCTCTGGAGTCTAAATAATATAATGGTCATTCACTGTAAAATATATCATTTCTTCCTTTTGTAGTTACTGTATATTTTTAAGTATATATGCACGAGGGAATTGCTGTCATATTGAATATAAAGTCTTGGCTACAAAATTTGGAGAAATAGAAGGACTGAAGAATATCTTGAGGTAATATAGTCTATTGAAATTTTTATGAGGCTTGATATGATTAAGATAAAGGAGAGAGAAAGTGAATTTCTCCCAGTCTAAATGGTGTAAAGGTATATTTTAAAAGCACTCTTGTAAATCAATAATAATAATGTGTCAATTTTGAGGAATAGTAATAGGTGATGTGATCTCTGGTTGTAACACACCCATAGGTTTCATAGATGCATTAACTCTTCTAAGGTCTGTTAAGAGACACCATTTGTTAGATTCCTTTTATAAGAAAAATGGGAGAGTTCTAAGAAGTATAAGATTCCTCAATAGGTTTCAATTCTAATGGTGTATCTATAACTTCTTTAGTAGCCTGTAATTTTATTGACTACACCAAAGCCTTTGACTGTGTGGATCACAATAAACTGTGGAAAATTCTGAAAGAGATGTGCATACCAGACCACTTGATCTGCCTCTTGAGAAACCTATAAGCAGGTCAGGAAACTACAGTTAGAACTGGACATGGAACAACAGACTTGCTCCAAATAGGAAAAGGAGTATGTCAAAGCTGTATATTGTAACTCTGCTTATTGAACTTATATGAAGAATACATCATGAGAAATGCTGGGCAGGAAGAAGCACAAGCTGGAATCAAGATTGCTGGGAGAAATATCAATAACCTCAGATATGCAGATGACAACATCCTTATGGCAGAAAGTGAAAGGAATTAAAAAAAAAAAACTCTTGATAAAAGTGAAAGTAGAGAGTGAAACAGTTGCCTTAAAGCTCAACATTCAGAAAATGAAGATCATGGCGTCTGGTCCCATCACTTCATGGGAAATAGAGGGGGAAACAGTGGAAACAGTGTCAGGCTTTGTGTTTTTGGGCTCCAAAATCACTGAGGATGGTGACTGCAGCCATGAAATAAAGACGCTTACTCCTTGGAAGAAAATTTGTGACCAGCTTAGATGGCATATTGAAAGGCAGAGATATTACTTTGCCAACAAAGTTCATCTAGTCAAGGCTATGGTTTTTCCAGTGGTCATGTATGGATGTGAGAGTTGGACTGTGAAGAAAGCTGAGAGCTAAAGAATTAATGCTTTTGAACTGTGGTGTTGGAGAAGACTCCTGAAAGTCCCTTGGACTGCAAAGACATCCAACCAGTCCATTCTGAAGGAGATCAGCAATGGGATTTCGTTGAAGGGAATGATGCTGAAGCTGAAACTACAGTACTTCGGCAGCCTCATGAGAAGAGTTGACTCATTGGAAAAGACTCTGATGCTGGGAGGGATTGGGAGCAGGACAAGAAGGGGACGACAGAGGATGAGATGGCTGGATGACATCACTGATTCGACGGATGTGAGTTTGAGTGAACTCTGGGAGTTGGTGATGGACAGGGAGGCCTTGTGTGCTGTGATTCATGGGTCACAGAGAGTTGGACATGACTCAGCAACTGAACAGAACAGAACTGAAGGGGCCACTGCTCTGTCCAATTAGGATCGTCATTCTTCCAAGTTACTTTAGTAATTGCTTCATTGGTTAAATGAGCAGTGGCCCCTAGGAAAAATGTGGAATACATATCTAAGTCTGCCATTGCATAAGTAAGTCCCTTCCTATTAGATTAAGAGGGGCATTTATCACATAAGGTCTTAATATTGTAGGTTGGCCGTCTGGTCCCTCACATGGGTATATCTGAACACTTTGACATATCTCTTGTACTTTGGTTTGAGAAATTCCCACAGTTTGGCAAGAGACCTTTTGTATAGGCCAGGATTTGGGCCATAAGTGTTTGCAAATAATAGTAATATCAGATCCAGTGTCAAGAAGACCAGAAAATATTTTACCATTACTTTTGATATTTATATTTAGTTGGGAATATTCACATACCAGTGATGTTCATAAGGATTGTTTTCTACTTGTACTGCCAAATCTGCCTCTCCATACATTATTAAAGGAGTTAACAGAAATGTAAGGCAAAATATGTATTTGAGCAATTTTTCTCCCTTTTTGAATTGCCATAGAATCTGAGATGACATCATAATTTTAATCTCTCCTTTATAATTTGAATAAATTATTCCAAGGTGAACAGTAATTCCTTTAGAAATCAAACTAGATCAGCCAGATAAAAGACTGAAAGTATGTGGGGGCAGTGGTCCAAAATGCCCAGTAGGTACTCCAGAAGGGACTGCTTGAGGGTAAAGGAAAAAATCACTTAGGACTGGTATATTGAGGGTGGCATTACCGGATGTTAAAGGTTTAAGCAAAAAGATAGAATTTGTCACTGTACTTGGTTGTAGGGGACCTGGGGGTACCCTCTTTCGAGTGTTTTCCTTCAAAATCAAATTTAGGTTACAATCTTAGGCCTAATTCATTTCTCTGTGGCAGTGAGTGCAGATTCTTGGAGATATTTTATTAGTCTTCTTAGGGCAGTCCCTTTTTAAATGTTTTTTTTTTTTTTTTAATTTCCACATGTAAAGCATCCTTCATTTCCATTTTTAAAGGTAGTAGTCATTGTTTCAGCTAGCATTTGCATCTTTTGAGTTTCTGATCCTAGATTGTGACAAACCTTCAAATAATCAATAATAGTTCCAGTCTGACGAATTGCAGCAATGGCTCTTTGACATCCTGATCTGTATACTCATAAGCAAGGGAAATAGATGGCAAACAGTGGAAACAGTGCTGGACTTAATTTTGGGGGGCTCCAAAATCACTGCAGATGGTGACTGCAGCCATGAAATTAAAACACGCTTACTCCTTGGAAGAAAAATTATGACCAACCTAGATAACATATTGAAAAGCAGAGACATTACTTTGCCAACAAAAGTCTGTCTAGTCAATGCTATGGTTTTTCCAGTAGTCATGTATGGATGTGAAAGTTGGACTGTGAAGAAAGATGAACACCGAAAAATTGATGCTTTTGAACTGTGGTTTTAAAGAAGACATTTGAGAGTCCCTTGGACTGCAAAGACATCCAACCAGTCCATTCTGACTGAGATCAGCCCTGGGATTTCTTTGGAAGGAATGATGCTAAAGGTGAAACTCCAGTACTGTGGCCACCTCATGTGAAGAGTTGACTCACTGGAAAAGACTCTGATGCTGGGAGGGTTTAGGGGCAGGAGGAGAAGGGGATGGCAGAGGATGAGACAGCTGGAGGGCATCATTGACTCAATGGATGTGAATCTGAGTGAACTCCGGGAGCTGGTGATGGACACGGAGGCCTGGAGTGCTGTGATTCATGGGGTTGCAAAGAGTCCGACAAAACTGAGTGACTGAATTGAACTGAAGAAAGTAATTTATATAGCTGTTTATTGGTTTCTTTTCAGGTTACAGTAGGGGAAATAGTTTCTAATCTAGCAAAAAAAAAAAAAAATCATAACTTTCATTAGATTCCAAAAAAGGACTTTTGGAGTTGCGCCTATTGGTGGAGGAGGAGCATGTGGAGCAGCCAGGGCAGGGCTAGTAAGAAAATTTTGAAATATTTTATGTTGTTCTAATTGGGACTTTTGTTAAGTTTTATTATCTACTTGATATTCATGCAAAAAAAAAAAAATAAAAAGTTACAACAAAGCTGTCCCTTGTTGGAACCTAATGAAATTTATGCTAATTATGAGAAAGACTAGAGACATCTTCAAGAAAATTAGAGATACGAAGGGAAATTTTCATGCAAATTTGGGCTCGATAAAGGACAGAAATGCTAGGGACCAACAGAAGTAGAAGAAATTAAGAAGAGGTGGCACAAATAAAAAATGAACTATACAAAAAAAAAAAAAAAAGAGCTTCACGAACCAAATAATCACTTATATAGAGCCAGACATCCTGAAATGTGAACTCAAGTGGGCCTTAGAAAGCATAACTATGAACAAAGCTGTGGAGGTGATGGAATTCCAGTTGAGCTATTTCAAATCCTGAAAGATGATGCTGTCAAAGTGATGCATTCAGTATGCCAGCAAATTTGGAAAACTCAGCAGTTGCCACAGGATTGGAAAATGTCAGTATTCATTCCAATTCCAAAGAAAGGCAATGCTAAAGAATGTTCAAACTATCTCAGAATTGCATGCATCTCACACGCTTGTAAAATAATGCTCAAAATTATCCAAGCCAGGATTCAGCAACACATGAACCATAAAATTCCAGATATTCAAGCTGGTTTTAGAAAACGCAGAGGAACCTGAGATCACATTGCCAACATCAGCTGGATCATGGAAAAAGCAAGGGAATTCCAGGGAAAGAAACATCTATTTCAGCTTTATTGATTATGCCAAAGTTTTTGACTGTTTGGATCACAATAAACCATGGGAAATTCTGAAAGATATGGGAAAAACCAGACCACCTGACCTGCCTCTAGCTAAACCTATATGCAGGTCAGGAAGCAGCAGTTAGAACTGGACATGGAACAACAGACTGGGTTCCAAATAGGAAAAGGAATACATCAAGGCTGTATATTGTCACCCTACTTATCAACTTATATGCAGAATGCATCATGAGAAACGCTGGGCTGGAAGAAGCACAAGCTGGAATCAAGGTTGCCAGTATCAATAACCTCAGATATGCAGATAACACCAACCTTATGGCAGAAGGTGAAGAGGAACTAAAAGGCCTCTAGATGAAAGTGAAAGAGGAGAGTGAAAAAAATTGGCTTAAAGCTCAACATTCAGAAAACAAAGATCATGACATCCGGTTCCATCACTTCATGGGAAATAGATAGGGAAAGGGTGGAAACAGTGCCAGACTTTATTTTTTGGGCTCCAAAATCACTGCAGATGGTGATTGCATCCATGGAATTAAGGACTCTTACTCCTTGAAAGGAAAGTTTTGATCAACCTAGATAGCATATTCAAATCAGTGATGTTACTTTGACAACAAAGATCCGTTTAGTCAAGGCTATGGGTTTTCCAATGGTCATGCATGGATGTGAGATTTGGACTGTGAAAAACCTGAGTGCTGAAGAATTGATGCTTTTGAACTGTGGTGTTGGAGAAGACTCCTAAGAGTCCCTTGGACTGCAAGGAGATCCAACCAGTCAATCCAAAGGAGATCATTCCTCGGAGTTCTTTGGAGGGACTGATGCTGAAGCTGAAATTCATACTTTGGCCACCTCATGGGAAGAGTTGACTCATTGGAAAAGATCCTAATGTTGGGAATAATTGGGGGCAGTAGAGGAAGGGGACGACGGAAGATGAGTTGGATGAATGGCAGCACTGACATGATGGACATAAGTCTGGGTGAACTGTGGGAGTTGGTGATGGACAGGGAGGCCTGCCATGCTGTGATTCATGGGGTCGCAAAAAAGACTCGGACACTATGAGCCACTGAACTGAACTGACATTCATGGAGTAAGTGTTCCGTCTGTTATAGAATATTGTGAGGGCTAGAATTACCTTTAAATGGCAAATTTACTGCTTTAAGGAGACCCCATAGGATCCAGAAATCAATTAGAATATTTTTTTCCTTGCTTGGTGGCTCATTCAACATCTTTGACCTGGTACCAAATTTGTAAATCAAAATGCCTCTATCAGGGAACAAAGGATTGCTTTTAACCACTGTTTGAAAGCAAGCCTGTATTCATTGGTGTGAAACCAACATTCCCTGAGCGTTGACTTTTGGACTCAGAGGGAGAGGGAGAGGGTGGGATGATTTGGGAGAATGGCATTCTATCATGTATACTATCATGTAAGAATTGAATCGCCAGTCTATGTCTGACACAGGATACAGCATGCTTGGGGCTGGTGCATGGGGATGACCCACAGAGATGTTATGTGGAGGGAGGTGGGAGGGGGGGTTCATGTTTGGGAACACATGTAAGAATTAAAGATTTTAAAATTAAAAAAAAAATAATAATAATAAAAAATAAAAAAAAATAAAAAAAATAAATTTAAAAAAAAAAAAAAAAACAAATGCTGAAGTAAAATAGAGTAATTATGGGGCTTTCCAGCCTTTTGACCAATGTCTTTATACTTACCGATCTCAATAGGTCCTGATCTCAATAAGCATGGAATCACTCTATCTGAACTGCTACGTATACCAGTGTCCGTGTTCTGGGGGCCACTTGTTGGGGTCCTTTAATGGACCAGGACCTGACGGTAAGAGTCGATGATAAAAAGAGAAAGAAACTGATATTCCCTGGTTTATGAGGAAAACCAATAAAGCACTTGACACAGGGCTTGTATCACTCACGAAGGCACCAGGTACCTTCCAGAAAGGGTGAAGGCTCAGAGGACGTTCTTTGAGAGGGTCTTTGAACCCTGAGCAGGAGAGTGAACATGATGGGTTTTTACACTCCAGAGAATTAGCTAGAGAAAGAGAGAGAGAGAGAGAGAGAGAGAGAGAGAGAGAGAGAGAGAGAGAGAGAGAGAGAGAGAGAGAGAGAGATGACAAGGGGACCTAAGCTCTGATGGAGCAAAGGTGCTTTAATGATTTTTCCGTGAGTATATATAGCCTGTAGTACAAGAAACTTCTTTCGTCAATGATAAGATCAGAAAACCAAACGTACAGTATGCATTACCAAGGGAACAAGGAATGATGATGGTCACATGGTCAGGAGAAAATCCGTATCTCAAGTAAAGAGGGGCGAGATTAAGCAGTTTTATTATAAAGATAATGTTTACTAAAGGAAACCCAAGCTTGTCTCATACAATGACCTCAGTCCTGAGAGCTGCCTACAATTCTATTTGCTTCTGTCAGAAGCTGATAAGAAACAGAGGATTTATGAAAAAACAGCATATAGAAATTCTACTATTAAACATTCCCTGACATATACATACTTGCTCCCACTGCCCATCAAAGTCATCTTGGCTGAGTTCTTTGGAGGCAGGGGTCAAGAAAACTTAAATAAATGGTTTAATAGGTAAATCTTCTGTGTATTGGCACTTAAAAATAAATCACAATGTTGAGGATTCCAAAAGGTTGACTCTCCAATTGGTGACAGTCTCACAAATCTGGGTTCTCAAGTAAAGAAAAGATAATCGTAACTGAATTTGAGATGGAATCTGGCTTGCTGGTTTTCCCAGGAATTCATTCCTAGGCCAGTTATGTCACTTAGGCTAGTGAGACAGTACCTCAGTGAGTGTCTACTCACCATGGGGATGCTAATGTTCTATAAATTCTTGGTGTGAAGTATTCCTTTGGATACATACCACAAGTGGTATTGCTGGACTAGATTTTGGTTCTGTTTTTAATTTTCTGGAGGGACATTCATACGGTTTTCCATAGTAGCTATATTAATTTAATCTTGAATTAAATGAGTTTCATGAATGCTTCTCAGGCCACTTTTGATTTTCGATTGTTTTCAGGAGAAGTACTATAGAGATTAGAGGCTCAAAGTGGGATGGACTTTCCTGAATAAGAAAGATGGAATGACTGAATATGGACGGACTTTGTTGGGGTGCCTAAAACCTACAGGTGGGAAAGGGACTGGGAAAAGTGACCTTCTATAGAATTGGACAGGAGAACACAGGCTCTCAATTTGAAGTTTGCATTGCACTTTCTGTGGTTAAAAGTATCTTCTACCTATTTCTCAATCCCTGGTACTGCCTGGGATCATTGTAGCAAGGGGACTGAAATGTAGTGCACATTGCTGAGTGTCACATGAAAATGGATTACTTTCTGTCAAAGGTGAGATTTCATGATGAAGGCTTTACCCTATTTTACAGCATTCCTCAGAATTTTGGACTTCACTCTTAGGGATGTTCTTGTGTTCCTGCTTCAGTCTGTGCACTGTCTTAGGCTGTGAAAACTGACTCAGGGAAGACGGCCTTATCCCCTCCTCTACTGTGACCTAGAGCAGTAATCTGAGGGAGTCTTCTGGGAGGCTCCCACTGATGTTGACTACACTTGGTTGAGTAGTCCACTCAACTCTACTCTTGAGGTGTACCATAAAGAGTCCATAAAGAGGCACATGAAAGTGAGCTGCTCTTGCAGGTGAGTTCTACTGATATACAAACCAGACCATTTTTCCTTTGACACTCATGTGTCTTAGGTGATTTGCTGAAGCCCCTCCTATACTGTGGCCTAGACACCCTAAGGGAGTGTCCTGGGAAGTGTTCACTGATGTTGACATCACTTGGTTGAGTAGACTGCTCAACTCTTGTGTTGAGACTACCTATGGCCATAAAGAGGTACATGAAAATGAGCTGTTTTCGCTGGTGTGTTCTACTAATATTCCAGACAGATACTTCTTTCTTCAACACGCATACACCTCAGGTGCCTTGCTAACATCCTAAATAAGGTGCATGTTGGCAATGACAGTATGTGGGGCACAGGAAATGTTGAGTCTGGGGCAGAAGAGGGCGGTAGCCTGATATCAGAATTATGTGCCATTGTGCATAATGAGGGCTCATTGGGAATCCTGAGGCGTCTCAACTTTATTTGTAGGAACATGGTTGAAAATTTTTCATGCTTACTTTCTGCACTCTTCTACTGAGCACACTCTGCACATTGGTTGAAAAAAAGAGGCCTGATGGATCTTGCCAATGAACTGTCCATGAATCCTGGGTCACTTGCTTCCTTTGGGGCATTGGCCAATGAGCCTGGATGTACAGGAACCTCCTGAGTCATGTGCCCCAGCTGAGGGTGAAGCCCTTGTATTCCTCTAGTTGGAGACGGCTACACCCTCAGGAGGGAGAGAGAGGTCTACAGCCTGAGGGTGTAGCCCTCTCTCCCCCTCCCCTGTATATCTGCTAGGAAGACTTTCTGCTTGGTGGTGGCACCTCTCCCAATTGGGTCTTCCTGTTGGTGAAAGTGACATTGCCACAAGGGGACCTTCTCTGCACTCTCAAGGAAGAAGGTGTTTTTGGTACAACAGTGGAGGGACAGTTATGCATTGTTTGTGGTGCTGTGCTACTCGAATGGAGGAGAGGAAAGGGGAGCTCAATTTGGGGAGGGAAAAGGTCCAATGGTTTCATTTCAAGCTTTTGCTTTCTCTTGATTAGGGAAATTTGGGCCCAGCAGGGCTTTGAGGAGGAGGCTCAGAAAATATAAGGAAAGACTGACAGTGGGGAGGACAAGTGTCTTTGGTGTGATGATTGTGGTGAACATTGTGGCTTTATGGCTCTTTCTCCTGTCTCCTTCACCCATTACTGAGCCCTTCCTTTGGGTTAGCATAGCTGAGGGACAGAAGATACTAATGCACCCTGATGGATATTCTATAAGAAAATATGGCTTTCTTATAAACTAGGACATTTATTATGGAACAGTATTATTTTCCATTTACCCAAGTGATTTTGCCTGCAAGTGAAGGTTTTCCTGTCTCTTCCTTGTTCTATTGTCTAGACCTGTGAAAAATGGCTGTTCTGGAAGGGGAGCCTTTTCCCCTGCTGTGCTATTGCATAGTATACAATCTAAGGGAGTTCTGACAAGGAACTGCTGTTGCTTACACTATCTTTTTCTCCAGAGATATTTTACACCTTTTTTCCTCTAGGTTTGTGGGCTCTTGGTCACTGCTTTTGCTGCCAGATTTCTGAAGGAACATTCTTGGTTTGTCAAATTACCAAGAGGCTTATTTAACTTACCGAAAATATTTGCATACATTGCAGAGAGTCAGAAATGGCAGTCCACCACAGTATTGTTGCCTGCAGAATCCCAGAGACAGAGGAGCCTGGTAGCCTGCCATCTCTTGAATCACACAGAGTTAGACACAGCTTAAGTAACTTAGGAGCAGCAGAGTCAGACAAAGAACTGACACATATTCCAAAGTTTTTTTGTTTGTTTGTTTTGTTTTGTTGTTTTAGGAAAGATGAGAAAGAAGGCCTTGTCCCTTTTCAATGTGATCAATTTAATTTTCCTTATTTTAGTTTCCCTTCCAACACCAGGGAATTGTAGATTCCAGGCCCCCTGGGTATCTGCATCCTCCGTCCAAGTCCTGATTCTAAAGTCCTGGACATAGTCAGACCTATGCAGAGAACTTCCTCATGAGGAACTTGTGGAAACAGCACCTGAAGAAAAAGTAAAAAAGTGTTAATGACTGCTTATCCTCTAGCTACTTTTTACCCATACATATATGTCCTCAGGGGGAATTCTCTGTGATCAATAGAATCACTTGGAATGAGGATTAAAACAGCAAACCTTTTTTTACAGATGGTTTAAATCACACTGCTGATGTGAGCAGTCTGTTGGCAAATGGAGCTCAACTTCGTCTCTCCTTCTTCCCTTCACAAGTGCTCGGAAGGAGCACATATTTCATCTCCTTTTGGCAGAGGTCTGATTTCTGTCTCTAGTAGTGCACAGGAGCTGCTAGAATACTTGGTCGGAGGCAAGGACTTAGATCCTACAGAGTTTTAGTTATGGGATTTAAGTGTGCTGCTCTATCGAAAAGAGTGAATAGAATGAGCAAAATATTTGCATTCATGTACAATTTAAATGATCTCTTCACCTCTCTGGATTTGAATTTGTTACTCCCCACCCCAGTCCTTTATGTTGACTCCAGCATGCACATAAAATGAATTACTGGGCGTTGCCACACAGGCCACCTCACAGTTTACATTTGGGTTGGCTTTCTGAGCTTCTTTTGCCTCTCCTTATTCATGTGCAAGCCCACTGTACTGGTTCTTAACAGCTTTGGAAAAGAACAGCCGTGGGATCACTTCAGGGAATCCTAAGGAGTTTCACTGGTTTACTCAGCCTCTCCCCATCAGTCAGACAAAGCACCTTCCAGAATGCTGAAAGGTCTGTTGTAGATTTCCTCTAGTAGATGGTCAGAGTACTGAGCTACAGAATATGGGATATAGTGAAAGCCAGGAACCAAGCACCTGTGCATCTCCTCCAGACCCCAGCACTGATGTGTACTGAAAATGCTAAGTTCTTTTAGTGTCATGTTTTTATTACCAAATAATAATAATAATAAATTATGAAAATGGAATGAAACTTCAGAGTGGATGTGTCCTTCAATCAGTCCATTATGAAGGAGATCAGCCCTGGGGTTTCTTTAGAATAAATGATGCAAAAGCTGAAACTCCAGTACTTTGGCTGCCTCATGAAGAAGTTGACTCATTGGGAAAGACTCTGATGCTGGGAGGGATTAGGGGCAGGAGAAGAAGGAGATGACAGAGGATGAGGTGGCTGGATGGTATCACTAACTCGATGGATGTGAGTCTGAGTGAACTCTGGGAGTTGGTGATGGATAGGGAGGCCTGCCTTGGAAGAAAATTTATGACCAACCTAGATAGCATATTCAAAAGCAGAGATTACTTTGCTGACTAAAGTTCATCTAATCAAGCTATGGTTTTTCCAGTAGTCATGTATTGATGTGAGAGTTGGACTGTGAAGAGGATTGAGGGCCTAAAAATTGATGCATTTGAACTGTGGTGTTGTAGAAGACTCTTGAGAGTCCCTTGGTCTGCAAGGAGATCCAACCAGTCCATTCTGAAGGAGATCAACCCTGGGATTTCTTTGGAAGGAATGATGCTGAAGCTGAAACTCCAGTACTTTGGTCACCTCATGTGAAGAGTTGACTCATTGGAAAATACTCTGACCATGGGAGGGATTTGGGGCAGGAGGAGAAGGGGACGACCGACGATGGGGTGGCTGGATGGCATCATCAACTCAATGGACTTGAATCTGAGTGAACTCTGGGAGATGGTGATGGACACGGAGGCCTGGCGTGCTGAGATTCATGGGGTCACAAAGAGTTGGACATGGCTGAGCAATTGAACTGAACTGAACTGAAATGAACTGAGGGAGGCCTGGCGTGTTGTGATTCATGGGTTCCCAAAGAGTCGGAAATGACTAAGTGACTGAACTGAACTGACCTGATGGAGATGCTTTATTGACGTAAACTTATCCCCAGATTGATTAGACTATGCATTCAATGTGTACAATCTTTTGTATGTCAGTCATTCCTCATACCTCAATAAAAGGGTTTAAAAAATAATAAAAAAGACCCTTCCAAGTTCACAAATGAGTACCCATCTCAAGTGTTTTAGATTTTAGATATGAGAGTTTCTCCTTGGGGAAATGAGTAATGCCATTTATGGCTTCTGTATTGTGGTTTTGCTTTAGTTTTTCCATGTATGTGTAGTATTAGCATGTGTGGTGTATAAGGTTAACTTTTAGTACATAGGGTTTTTTTTTCTTTTTTTCCTGTTTACTTTTATTTATTTATTTTTAAATTTATTTTTACTTTATTGTGCTTTTATATTCTGTATCGGTTTTGCCATACATGGACATGAATCCGCCATGGGTGGATACCCAATCCTGAACACCCCTCCCACCTCCCACCCCATGTGATCTCTCTGGATCATCCCCATGTGCCAGACCCAAGCATCCTGTATCCTGTATCGAACATAGACTGGTGATTCACTGCTTACATGACAGTATACATGTTTCAATGCCATTTTCCCAAATCATCGCACCCTCTCCCCCTCCCTCTCCCACAGAGTACAACAGTCCATCTCTTTTGCTGTCTTGCATACAGGGTTATCATTACCATCTTTCTAAATTTCATATATATGTGTTAGTATACTGTATTGGTGTTTTTCTTTCTGGCTTACTTCTCTCTATATAATAGGCTCCAGTTTCATCCACCAAATTAGAACTGATTCAAATGTATTCTTTTTAATGGCTGTGTAATACTCCACTGTGGATATGTACCACAGCTTTCTTATTCATTCATCTACTGATGGGCATCTAGGTTGTTTCCATGTCCTGGCTATTATAAACAGTGCTGTGATGAACATTGGGGTACACGTGTCTCTTTCAATTCTGGTTTCCTCAGTGTGTATGTCCAGCAGTGGGATTGCTGGGTCATAAGGCAATTTTATTTGCAATTTTTTAAGGAATCTGCACACTGTTCTCCATAGTGGCTGTACTAGTTTACATTCCCACCAACAATATAAGAGATTCCAATTTCTCCACACCCTCTCCAGCATTTATTGCTTGTAGACTTTTGGATCACAGCCATTCTGACTGTTGTGAGATGGTACCTCATTGTTGTTGTTGTTTTTTTTTTAATTTTCATTTCTCTGATATTTCATAGAATTACAGCAGTTCTACTGAAATTGTCAACTTCACACAGAGGACTTCGGCTCAAGGAAAGACCCTGTGACATGAGCAAGTTGTCATTTGACCAGAAATTGTCTCTGGGGTATTGTGCCTTTGGGAATGGATAAGAAAATGGCAACCCACTTCAGGACTCTTGCCTGGATAATCCCATGGATGGAGGAGCCTGGTAGGCTCCATGGGGTCGTGAAGAGTCAGACACGACTGAACGACTTCACTTTTACTTTTCACTTTCATGTACTGGAGAAGGAAATTGCAACCCACTCCAGTACTGTTGCCTGGAGAATCCCAGGGATGGCAGAGCCTGGTGGGTTGCCATTTATGGGGTCGCACAGAGTCAGACACAACTGACACAACTTAGCAACAGCCTTTGGGAATGGCCTGAACTTTGAGTTGTTTTTATTTTTATAATATGTGCTTTTGTGCTTGCTCAAGAAGTTTTTAAAAATATTGTACCCAAGGGGACATGTCAAAGTGTGTGTGTACTGTATTTTTATTCCATAGGTTGGAATGCACTGTCTCAGGCTCATTGGTCTCTCCGGCAGGCCTTTTTTCTCTAAGACATCCAAACAGCCTTCTATTTTCTATGTCACTGTGTTTTCTGACCATGGCTACTTGGTTTGGTATACATTTCAACTGATCCTAGTTGAGCCAGTAATGTTTTGTTATAGTTTGGGACTAGACCCGCAAGAATGAATGTGAGACTGCAAGGGTTCACTAGTAACCTTTTCCTCCAGAGAATATTAAAAAAAAAAAAAAAAAAAGATATACTGTTGGGAATTCCAGTGGTTAAGACTCCATGCTTCCAATATAGGGGTAGGGGGTTTAATCCCTGGTGGGGTAACTAATATCCCACATACCGCATGGCATGTCAAAAAAAAAAAAAAAAAAAGAAGAAGAAGAAAAGAAATACTGCTAAGTTTCCCTGAGCTAACCTCATTTATGTACCTTTAAAATGTATTTGTTTTAACACCATACAAAAAAATAAACTCAAAATGGATTAAAAATTTAAATGTAAGACCAGAAACTATAAAATTCCTAGAGAAGAACATAGATAAAACTCTCTGACATAAACACAGCAGGATCCTCTATTACCCACCTCCCAGAATACTGGAAATAAAAGCAAAAATAAACAAATGGGACCTATTAAAATTAAACACTTCAGCAGAACAAAGGAAACCATAAACAAGGTGAAAAGACAGGCTTCAGAATGGGAGAAAATAATAGCAAATGAAGAAACTGACAAACAACTAATCTCAAAATGTATACAAGCAACTCCTGCAGCTCAATTCCAGAAAAAAATAAGTGACCCAATCAAAAAATGAGCCAAAAAACTAAATAGACATTTCTCCAAAGAAGGCATAAAGATGGTTAACAAACACATGAAATATGCTAAACATCACTCAATAATGGAGAAATACAAATCAAAACCACAATGAGGTACCATTTCATGCCAGTCAGAATGGCTGTGATCACAAAGTCTATAGCAATAAATGCTGCAGAGGGTGTGGAGAATAGGGAACCATCTTACACTCTTGGTGGGAATACAAACTAGTACAGCCACTATGGAGAATAGGGTGGAGATTCCTTAAAAAACTGGAAATAGTACTGCCTTATGACCCAGAAATCCCACTGCTGGGCATGCACATCAAGGAAACCAGAATTGAAAGAGACATGTGTACCCAAATATTCATTGCAGCACTGTTTATAATATCCAGGACATGGAAGCAATGTAGATGTACATCAGCAGATGAATGGATAAGAAAGCTTGGTTGGTATACACAATAGAGTATGACTCAGCCATTAAAAAGAATACATTTGAATCACTTCTAATGAGGTGGATAAAACTGGAACCTATGACATAGTGAAGTAAGCCAGAAAGAAAAATGCCAATACACTATACTAACACATATATATGAAATTTAGAAAGATGGTAATGATAACCCTGTATGCCCAACAGCAAAAAGGACACAGATATACAGAACAGTCTTTTGGACTCTGTGGGAGAGGGAGAGGGTGGGATGATTTGGGAGAATGGTATTGAAACATGTATAATATCATATAAGAAATGAATATTCAGTCCGGGTTCAAGGCAGGATACAGGATACATGGGACTGGTGCACTGGGATGACCCAGAAGGATGATATGGGGATGGAGGTGGGAGGGGGGTTCAGGATTGGGAACTCATGTACACCCGTGGGGGATTCATGTTGAAGTATGGCAAAACCAACACGTTATTGTAAAGTAATTAAATAAATAAATTAATTAAAAAAATGTATTTGTTGCTTAAGTTCCTTGTATTTTGTTAAATACTTGTGTTCTTCCAATAAAATTCATTTGCTTCAGAAGATCTCACATGTGTTTTTTAATTCACAATGATCACCAGCATGATCAAGGAAGCTGTGGCTCTGTCATATGCATTGTCACCTGAACCAGGGGAGAGCTCTAAGCTCTGGAGTCTGATTCGTTAAGAACAGGAGCTGGTGGCAAGGGGATGGGGTCTCCAGGCCATGCTAAAATTTCTCCTCTTTGTTAAGCTCACCACATTGTTTAGGGAAGAATTCCCTTTAATGTTACTCAATCGTGTCCCTCTCTGTGTGATCCTGTGGACTGCAGCCAACCAGGCTCCTCGGTCCATGGAATTATCCTGGCAAGAATACTGGAATGGGTTGCCATTCAATTGTCCAGGGGATCTTCCCAACCCAGGGATCGAACCCTGGTCTCTTGCATTGCAGGCAGATTCTTTATCATCCAAGCCACCTGGGAAGCTCAACTACTAAAGTTTTCATGTAATCTAATACCTCCGTTTAGCCACTTCTTGAAGGTCATGAATGTGTATTTGGGAGTCGTGGAGAAATCTTCTGATACTCCCAATGGCAAGTAGATGTAGAGTGACCAGTGTGGTTTTATAGAAGATTAGATCAGAAGTCAGTAGGACCAAGCTAGTAGTAACAAGCACAAAATAAGCTCCTACTGAAGCCTGCATTAGAATCTCAGTCCTTTGTGCCAGTTCAGTTCAGTTCAGTTCAGTCACTCAGTCATTTCCTGCTCTTTGCAACCCCATGATTCACAGCACGCCAGGCCTCCCTGTCCATCACTAACTTCCGGAGTTCACTGAGAATCACATCCTTCGATTCAGTGATGCCATCCAGCCATCTCATCCTCTGTCGTCCCCCTTTCCTGTCCCCAATCCATCCCAGCATAAGAGTATTTTCCAATGAGTCAACTATTCTCATGAAGTGTTCAAAGTACTGGAGTTTCAGCTTCAGCATCATTCCTTCCAAAAAAATCCCAGGACTGATCTCCTTCAGAATGGACTGGTTGGATCTCCTTGCAGTCCAAGGGACTCTCAAGAGTCTTCAACACCACAGTTCAAAAGCATCAA
>JAJUWZ010004236.1:1307688-1380258 GCA_021462335.1 Ovibos moschatus | reverse complement strand
CTGATCTCCTTCAGAATGGACTGGTTGGATCTCCTTGCAGTCCAAGGGACTCTCAAGAGTCTTCAACACCACAGTTCAAAAGCATCAATTCTTCGGTGCTCAGCCTTCTTCACAGTCCAACTCTCACATCCATACATGACCACAGGAAAAACCATAGCCTTGACTAGACAGATCTTTGTTGGCAAAGTAATGTCTCTGCTCGTCAACATGCTATCTAGGTTGTTCATAACGTTTCTTCCAAGGAGTAAGCTTCTTTTAATTTCATGGCTGCAGTCATCATCTGCAGTGATTTTGGAGCCAAATAAATAAATAAATAAATAAATAAATAAATAAATAAATAAAGTCTGACACTATGTCTGCTGTTTCAACATCTATTTCCCATGAAGTAATGGAACCAGATGTCATGATCTTCGTTTTCTGAGTGTTGAGCTTTAAGCCAGCTTTTTCACTCTCCACTTTCACTTTCATCAAGAGGCTTTTTAGTTCCTCTCACCTTCTGCCGTAAGGGTGGTGTCATCTGCATATCTGAGGTTATTGATATTTCTCCCGGCAATCCTGATTCCAACTTATACTTCTTCCAGTCCAGCATTTCTCATGATGTACTCTGCATATAAATTAAATAAGCAGGATGACAGTGTCAGCCTTGACATACGCTTTTACCTATTCAGAACCAGTCTGTTGTCCCATGTCCATTTCTAATTGTTGCTTGAGACATCTTTTATTACACCACACCACTGGGTCTTGTAAAGACTTTGTAATAACAGAATTAACTACCTGGGTATAATTTTTGGACATTGTTTATTCTTTAAACCTATCAATACACTTTCTAGCTCTAACTGGAATTACACATGCTAATAACTAAAATTGTGTGTCTTATGTATAACTTACGATGGTTTAAACATTTCAGTATGGACTTACCCTGTAGTCCAGTGGCTGAGACTCCATGCTTCCAATGAAGGGGAGCCCAAGGTCAATCCCTGACTGGGAAACTAGATTCCACATCCAACAACTAATGTCCACTGCATCCAAATAAATAAATAGTTTTTAAAATTCCCAGCAAATAGCCTTATTATGGTCAGTAACCCCGTCCCCACCCCCACAGGAAAGGAGAGTAAGACTGGCAGTCTGTTTGACTGTAGATCTTCAGGGTGTCTGGGTGCCTTTCTCTTCCTGGAATTTCGTAAAGATCTTGGGTTGAAGGTGGCAGCAATTCTGTTCTTGCCATTCTGTTTAGACGGTCCCAAGCTTTAATGTCTCATTTCCTGCCCAAGAGGTTTATCAGATTGCAGAGCTCAGATCACTTATCTTTTTCTCCAATTGTAACTGGAACTTTATATCCCTTTTATTATCCTTTCCTGCTACAGAATGAGTTTCACATAAGAATGTAAGCCATCTCCCATTGGCCCTGTTTCAGGTCAGTGGGTATGATTTTACTTAGGCATTTGCATTTAGACTGACAAACACTAAAAGTCCCACTGCCATTATGATCTTAATTTACATTCCCAAGCTTCACTAGAAGTGCTTTCCATGGAGGCGGGCCCAGGGCAGGCATGGGAGGGGCCATGGGCCATACTGGTGCCTGTGCAGGCCACGCCCTCAAGAGCAGATGGTTACTAGTGCACAGACGCAATATGGAAGCATATCTAGGGCTGGAGGAGCGGTGGAAGAGGGTTGGGGGAGAGGCGGAACAAATGGCCATAAGGAGGAGGGATTAGAAATGAAGGGCGGGGCTTAGGTTTCCCCAGGTGGGAGATGGGTGAGAGACAGGGGCCAGTGGACAAGGGAGGAGCCCAGGACTCTGCCTCTTACAGGGTCGGGGCAAGGCCCACTGCAGTTGGAGTAGAGGAGTTGGCTAGTTGTCCACCCGCCCTACCGAGCCTGACACTCACTTGACCTGAGTTCCTTGGCTTGTATGAGGTTCTGTGAACACATTCTCCTGCTTATTCATGCATCTCTGAGACAGATTATTGGCACCTAAGAGGCAGATGTTGCCTGCATTAATGGGAAACCCCCAAATGCTAGCCAGCATAACCAGACCAGCATTTTCAGAGTGCACCATGACCAGGGAATGTAAGGAAGGTTAAATGCTAAGAAATCTCTAATTTTATATATTAAAAGATAAAAGAAAATAATAATCTGGTCATCTGCATCAGCTTTGAAAAGATAAAAATGAAGGATTATCTGATGTTACCAGGGGCATTTCCTTTTAGTCCATTGCCAGTACCAGAAAATCAAATTACCCCTCAGATCATTAAGTTACTTTCTCTGACATCATCATCACATATATGCACATAATTCACTATTTACTTAGGGCAATGACACTCCAATTTCTTTTACAAACCATATGGTTTTATGAGACAATGGTACAGGTCAGCCTCTCTGGATACCCACAACAGCTCAACCCGAAGAGGATGTGACTCTTGTTTCAAATGAAAATATGTGATTACCTCGCCTCTTTGGAGTTTGGATTTAGTTGAACTCTTAATATATTGCATATATATCAGAACATTTAAGGAAATCTTAGTTTTACTGATTTTATGTTTACTTTTTAAAATAAATAGATTTAGTATTCAGGAATATTTTACTCACTGACTGCTTCCCCCCTCCCCAAATCTATTCTTCTTCCCCTTGATAAATGAAAGTTCTATTCTTCCTATTGGTTAGGCTAAGCACCTTGGCATCCTTCTTGACTACTCTGTTTCTTTTATGTCCAACATTAACTTCATCAACAAATCCTCAGGTCTTCCTTCAACCTATAAGCAAAATGTTACACATCCAGGGACAAGAGTAATTGCTGTGGCCTTTTTCTTTCAGTCAATTTACAACAGTCTATATGTGGAAATATGAGCCAATACCTAGAAGCAGAATCCCATAAGCAAAATATGGACTCATAAAAAGACATGAGCTAATATATAGAAACAAAGTCAGTATGTAAGGTATGTGCTTACTCAAGATATATGAATCCCTTCTAATCCCCTAGGGTGAACACAGAATCAAAAATGGGTCTAAAGGAAACATCGTGGAGTTTCAGCGGGTTAGAATTCCAGCTCAATGTTCTCTCTCCATATCCAAAGAGAAGTAGAAAATAAAATGAATCTCCTTTCTACCTCCAGGAGAGTGGAGAAGAAAATAAACACACAGCCCACAGCTTAATTGTTGTGCGAAGTTCAGATGCAGGATTCGAGTTTTAGACCACTTTTTGGGATCAATACAAATTTGTGATTGATGGAAGAAATTTTCACATTTAAGTTATGGGGAAATCATTTTGGCTTATATGTGACTTAGCTTGAATTTTATGCTGCCTAGAGCAGCCTTTCTTATGACCATATTATCATGCAGTGTACATTTGCTTTAGCCATTAAGAAAATAATTCATCATCTAGAAATCAACTATGTCCATTTTGAAGGTATGGAGAAATGGGACCCTCTCTTATTATGCTTATGCCAGTATTCCTTTAAAGATAAGTTTTCCTTCCCAGATAAAAAGGTCCTGTTGATTCACTGTATGTGCTAATCTATCTGTTTTGAAATGTTGAGGACTGTACTCCCATTTGTTTCTGTTTGATGGTTCTTTGTTCCAAAAATTTATAAAACTGTGATGAAAACCATGCTTCTCCTGCACAGTTTCTGAGAGTTATTGATAAGTTGTTCCATAAGCTATAGTCCTCAGTTTGGTTCAAATAAAACTCTTTTCTATTTCTATTCCTGTTACAGATCATTTATTAGTCATTTGTGTTGACATGATGAAAAATAAGGCATGGCTTGGCACCATCTGAGTTAGAAGTGGTAACATGATATGGACTAGTATTCTGAGCAGGTTCAGAATATTGGCTTTTGTTTTGGCTTTAGTATTAATAGAAAGGACTACCTCCCCCCGACACACACCCCCCCAAAAGGATTGATCATCCAGTTTGTGACTCCAGCTTGTACTTCATCAAGCCTGGCACTTCACAGGATATACTCTGTCTCTAAGTTAAAAAAAAAAAACAGGGTGACATTATACAGCCTTGAGGTACTCCTTTCTCAATTTTGAGCCAGTCTCTTTTTCCATGTCTGGTTCTAACTGTTGCTTCTTGGCCTGCATAAAGATTTATCAGGAGGCAGATAATGTGCTCTAGTATTCCCATCTCTTGAAGAATTTTCCACATTTGTCATTATCCACACAGTGAAAGGTGTTGGCATAGTCAATAAAGCAGAAGTAGATGTTTTTCTGGGACTCTCTTGCTTTTTTGATGATCTAGTTGTTGCCAAATTGATTTCTAGTTCCTCTGCCTTTTCTAAATCCAGTTTGAACTTCTGGAAGTTCAAGGTTCAGGTACTGTTGAAACCTGGCTTGGAGAATCTTGATCATTACTTTGCTAGTGTGTGAGATGAGTGTAATTGTGCAGTAGTTGAACATTCTTTAATGTTAACTTTTTTGGGGATTGAAATGAAACTGACCTTTTCCAGTCCTGTAGCCAATGCTGAGTTTTCCAAATTTACTGGCAATTTGAGTGCAGCACTTTAACTGCATCATCTTATATGATTTGAAATAGCAAGGCTGAAAGCCCATCACCTCCACTAGCTTTCTTCAGAGTGATGCTTCCTAAGGCCCACTTTACTTTGCAATCCAGAATATGTGGCTTTACATGTGTTATCACATGATCAGTGTCATTAAGTTCTCTTTATATAGCTCTTTTTGTATATTCTTGCCACCTCTTTTTTAATATCTTCTGCTTCTGTTATGTCCATATCATTTCTGTCCTTTATTATCCCCATCTTGGCATGAAATGTTCTCTTGGTATCTTTAATTTTCTTGAAGAGATCTCTAGTCTTTCCCATTCGATTGTTTTATATTGTAACTGTGTGTCATTGCTTATAGTCATTCTCTTTTTGACTCTCTTTCATTCTCTATCTCTCTCTCTTTACACACACACATTCCTACACAGACACCACATATAGTACATCCTATTACTTCTGTTGCTATGGAGGACTCTGATGAATACAAATGTTGTATTTTATATTTATTTTAAAATAGAAAAGTCTTTCATTTTCATCTTAAATATTTAGCTTAATGTTATGTTGTATCAGTTATCTGATTAAAGTTCAGTTATATATATAAAGTTCATATATATATATATATTGCTTGCAGATTTTTGGATCACAGCCATTCTGACTGGTGTGAAGTGGTACCCCATTGCTGTTTTGATTTGCATTTCTCTAATAATGAGTGATGTTGAGCATCTTTTCATGTGTTTGTTAGCCATCCATATGTCTTCTTTGGAGAAATGTCTATTTAGTTCTTTGGCCCATTTTTTGATTGGGTCGTTCAATGATGACCCTGTATGCAAGACAGGAAAAAAGACACAGATGTGTATAACGGACTTTTGGACTCAGAGGGAGAGGGAGAAGGTGGGATGATTTGGGAGAATGGCATTTTAACATGTATACTATCATGTAAGAATTGAATTGCCAGTCTATGTCTGACGCAGGATACAACATGCTTGGGGCTGGTGCATGGGGATGACCCAGAGAGATGTTATGGGGAGGGGGGTGGGAGGGGGGTTCATGTTTGGGAACGCATGTAAGAATTAAAGATTTTAAAATTAAAAAAATAAAAAAAAACTAATTAAAAAAAAGATATATATATAAATCTTTCTTCATGGTATTTTTATCATTTCTCATCCCCTTATGGATGATGTGCAAGTGACTGGTTTGCTGCATTCTGAATGTTAAATTTTTCAACTTTCAACCAAAAATCTTATCATGAAATATACAGTTTTAATTTATTTAATATCTTCTTCTTCTCTTAGATCCACATTATTTCTGTCCTTTATTGTGCCCACCTTTGCATGAAACATTCCCCGGGTATCTTTAGGTTTCTTAAAGAGATCTCTAGTCTTTTCCATTCTATCATTCTCCTGTGTTACCTTGCACTGATCACTTAGGGAGGCTTTCATATCTCTCCTTGCTATTCTTTGGAGCTCTGCATTCAGATGGGTAGATCCTTCCTTTTCTCATTTACATTTAGCTTCTCTTCTTTTCTAAGATATTTTTAAGGACTTCTAAGAGAAACATTTTGCCCTTTGCATTTATTTTTTTCTTGAGGATGGTCTTGATTACCGCCTCCCATATAATGTCACAAATCTCCATACCTAAGTTATTCAGCCACTCTGTCTATCAGATCTAATCCCTTGAAACTATTTGTCCCTTTCACTGAATAATCATAATGTGTTTGATATAGGTCATACCTGAATGGTCTAGCTATCTTCCCTACTTTCTTCAATTTAAGTCTGAATTGGGTAATAAGGAGTTCATCATCTGAGCCACAGTCAGCTTCCAGTCTTGTTTTGGCGGACAGTATAGAGCTTCTCCATATTAAGCTGCAAATAATATAATCAATCTGATTTTTGTTATCACCATCTGGTGTTGTATATTAGTAGAGTCATCTTGTGTTTTTGGAAGAGAGTAAAAGAGACCATAGCAAAAATCAACAAAGACAAAAGCTGGTTCTTTGAAAGGATAAATAAAATTGAAAAACCATTAGCCAGACTAATCAAGAAACAAAGGGAGAAAAATCAAATCAATAAAATTAGAAAGGGAAAAGGGAGAGATCACAACAAACAACACAGACATACAAAGGATCATAAGAGACTGCTATCAGCAATTATATGCCAATAGAATAAACAACGTGGACATAATGGACAAATTCTTAGAAAAGTACAAGTTTCCAAACCTGAACCAGAAAGAAACAGAAAATCTTAATAGACCCATCACACACAAGAACATTTAAACTGTAATTAGAAATCTTCCAGTAAACAAAAACCCAGGTCCAGATGGCTTCACAGCAGAATTCTACCAAAAATTTAGGTAATAGCTAACACCTATATCTGGTCCCATCACTTCATGGGAAATAGATGGGGAAACAGTAGAAACAGTGTCAGACTTTATTTTTGGGGGCTCCAAAATCACTGAAGATGGTGATTGCAGCCATGAAATTAACAGATGCTTACTCATTGGAAGAAAAGTTATTACCAACCTAGATAGCATATTCAAAAGCAGAGACATTACTTTGCAGACTAAGGTCCATCTAGTCAAGGCTATGATTTTTCCAGTGGTCATGTATGGATGTGAAGAAGGCTGAGTGCCAACAAATTGATGCTTTTGAACTGTGGTGTTGGAAAAGACTCTTGAGAGTCCCTTGGACTGCAAGGAGATCCAACCAGTCCATTCAGAAGGAGATCAACAATGGGATTTCTTTAGAAGGAATGATGCTAAAGCTGAAGCTCCAGTACTTTGGACACCTCATGAGAAGAGTTGACTCATTGGAAAAGACTCTGCTGCTGGGAGGGGTTGGGGGCAGGAGGAGAAGGGGACGGCAGAGGATGAGATGGCTGGATGGCATCACAGATTCGATGGACATGAGTCTGAGAAACCTCCGGGAGATGGTGATGGACATGAAGGCCTGGTGTGCTGCAATTCATGGGGTCACAAAGAGCTGGACACAACTGAGCGACTGAACTGAACTGATATTCCTCCAACTTTCACAGAAAATTTCTGAGGAAGGTAAACTTCCAAACTCATTCTATGAGGCCACGATCACCCTAATACCAAAATCTGACAAAGATGTCATGAAAAAAGAAAACTACAGGCCGATACCACTGATGAACATAGATGCAAAAATCCTTTAAAAAATTCTAGAAGTAAGAATCCAACAACACATTAAAAGGATCATACACATTGACAAAGTGGGTTTTATCCCAGGGATGCAAGGATTCTCCAATGACCACAAATCAATCAATGTAATACCCACATTAACAAATTAAAAAATAAAAGCCATATGATTTTCTCCACCAGTTCAGTTCTGTTCAGTCACTCTGGTTTGTCTGACTCTTTGAGATTTCAACAAACTCAGCACGCCAGGCCTCCCAGTCCATCACCGTCTCCCAGAGTTCAATCAAACTCATGTTCATTGTGTCCATGATGCCATCCAGGCATCTCATCCTCTGTCGTCCCCTCTTCCTCCTGCCTCCAATCCCTCCCAGCGTCAGAGTCTTTTCCAATGAGTCGACTGTTCGCATGAGGTGGCCAAATTACTGTAGTTTCAGCTTTAGCATCATTCTTTCCAAAGAACACCCTGGGCGGATCTCCTTGCAGTCCAACGGACTCTCCAGAGTCTTATCCAACACCGCTGTTTGAAAGTATCAATACTTCAGTGCTCAGTCTTACAGTCCACCTCTCACATCCTTACATGACTACTGGAAAAACGACAGCCTTGACTAGATGTATATTTGTTGGCAAAGTCATGTCTCTGCTTTTGAATATGCTATCTAGGTTGGTCATAACTTTTCTTCCAAAGAGTAAGTGTCTTTTAATTTAATGGCTGCAGTCTACATCTGCAGTGATTTTAGATCTCAATAGATGCAGAGAAAGCCTTTGACTAAATTCAACATCCACTTATGATAAAAACTCTCCAGAAAGCAGGAATCGAAGGAACATACCTCAACATAATGAAATATATATATATGGCAAACCCACAGCAAACATTATCCTCAATGGTAAAAATTTGAAAGCATTTCCCCTAAAGTCAGAAATAAGACAAGGGTGCCCATTTTCACCACTACTGTTCAACATAGTTTTGGAAGCTTTGGCCAGAGCAATCAGAGCAGAAAAAGAAATAAAAGAAATCCAAATTTAAAAAGAAGTAAAACGCTCACTGTTTGCAGAATATATGATCCTCTACATAGAAACCCGTAAAGACTCCTCCAGAAAATTACTACAGCTAATCAATGAATATAGTATTTGCAGGATATAAAATCAACACTCAGAAATCCCTTTCATTCCTATACAGTAATAAAAATAAAATAGAAAGAGAAATTAAGGAAAAAATTCCATTCACATTGCAATGAAAAGAATAAAATACTTAGAAATATATCTACCTAAAGAAACTAACACCTATATATAGAAAACTATAAAACACTGGTGAAAGAAACAAACAGGACACTAACAGATGGAGAAATATACCATGTTTATGGATCAGAAGAATCAATATAGTGAAAAGAAATATACTACCTAAAGCAATCTATAGATTCAATGCAATCCCTATCAAGCTACCAACGGTATTTTTCACGGTGCTAGAGCAAATAATTCCACAATTTGTATGGAAAACTAAAAACCTCGAATAGCCAAAGTAATCTTGAGAAAGAGAAATGGAACTGGAGGAATCAACTTGCCTGACTCCACGCTCTACTACAAAGCCACAGTCATCAAGATTGTATCGTACTGGAACAAAGAGAAATATAGATCAATGGAACAAAATAGAAAGCCCAGACATAAATCCATGCACCTATGCACACTTTACCTTTGACAAAGGAGACAAGATTATCCAATGATAAAAAGAAAATCCCTTTAAAAAGTGGTGCTGGGAAAACGGGTCAAGACTTGTAAAAGTGTGAAACTAGAACGCTTTCTAACACTATACACAGAAATAAATTTAAATGGATTAAAGATGTAAACATAAGTCTAGAAACTGTAAAATTCCTAGAGGAGAACATAGGGAAAACTCTCTCTGACATAAATCACAGCAGGATCCTCTATGACCTACCTCCTAGAATATTGGAAATAAAAGCAAAAATAATTAAATATGACCTAATTAAAATTAAATTTTTCTGCATAACAAAGGAAATTATAAGCAAGGTGAAAAGACAGTCTTCAAAATGGGGGAAAATAATAGCAAATCAAGCAACTGACAAATAAGAACAACAACAAAAACCAACCAACAAACACAAATATACAAGCAAACCCTGCTGCTCTAATCCATACAAATAAATGGGCCAATCAAAAATTGGGCCAAAAAACTAAATAGACATTTCTCCAAAGAAGACAGATGGCTAATAAACACATGAAATGTGCTCAACTTCACTCATTATCAGATAAATGCAAATCAAAACGACAATGATGTACCATTCACACCAGTCAGAACTGCTGCAATATAAAAATCTGCAAGCAATAAGTGCTGGAGGGGGTGTGTAGAAAAAGGAACCCTCTTACACTGTTGATAGGAATGCAAACTAGTACAGCCATTTTGGAGAACAGTGTGGAGATTCCTTAAAATCTTGAAACAGAACTGCCTTATGACCGAGCAATCCCACTGCTAGGCATACACACAAAGGAAACCAGAATTGAAAAAGAAACGTGTACCTCAATGTTCATCGCAGCACTTTTTATAATAGCTAGGACATGGAAGCAACATAGATGTCCATCAGCAGATGAATGGATAGGAAAATCTTGGTACGTATACACAATGGAGTATTACTTAGACATTAAAAAGAATATATTTGAATCACTTCTAATGAGGTAGATGAAACTGGAGCCTATTGTACAGAGTGAAGTAAGCCAGAAAAGAAAAAAAAAAAAAGTATACTAACACATATATATGGAATTTAGAAAGATGGTAACAATAACCATCGATGAGAGACAGCAAAAGAGACACAGAGGTATAGAACAGTCTTTCGGACTTTGTGGTAGAGGGAGATGGTGGGATGATCTGGGAGAATGGAATTGAAACATACATAATATCATATAAAAAAAGAATTGCCAGTCTAGTTTTGAGGCAGGAGGCAAGATGCAGGATACTTGGGGCTGGTGCACTGGGATGACCCAGAGTGATGGTATGGGGATGGAGGTGGGAGGGGAGTTCAGGATGGGGAACACATGTACACCCATGGCAGATTCATGTTGAAGTATGGCAGAACCAATTCAATATTTTAAAGTAATTTGCTTCCAATTAAAATAAATAAATTTAAATTTTAAAAAATGATGAAAAATTCAGGTTTATACTCGCTGGAAGTCAAGTCTATAGGATGGATGCAATATATACCTTGTTTTTAAATGATTAAGTTAAATGGAAACCAGGAATGAGGAAATAATAAACTGTCTTTTCACTGAAGAAGAAAATACTATTTTAAGTTTTGTGACAAAAGCAAAAGGTATAATCCTTGTTGCTGAACTTCCCATTCAAAGACAGTATATTTTATTCTACTTCATAATCATCTATAACATATATCTGAACTAAGTGCAACATGGAAACTTACATTATCATATGTAAAATAGATAATCAATGCATATTTGCTGTGTGGCTCAGGAAACTCAAACAGGGGCTCTGTATCAATCAAGAGGGATTGGGTGCTAAGAGGGAAGATGGGAGGAAGCTTCAAAAGAGAGGGGAAATAAGCATGCTGTTGCAGTTTGACAGATAACAACAAAATTCTGTAAAGTAATTACACTTTAATAAAATAAAATAAAATTTTAATATAAATTTATTTATTTTAATTGGAGGTTAATTACTTTACAATAATGTATTGGTTCAAAAATAAATTTAAAAAAGAATAAATAAAGTATTTAAACTTAAAAACAAACAAACGAACAAAAAAAAAAAAAAAGAAACAAAACAAAACAGGAAGAGATTGTTGTTTGCTGTGACCAGTGAATACTATTGGGAAAGATTTTTGTATAAATATCAATAGCCTCAGATATTCAGATAATTCTTCCCTTATAGCAGAAAGTGAAGAGGAACTTATATGCAGGTCAGGAAATAATTAGAACTGGATATGGAACAACAGGTTAGAACTGGACATGGAACAACAGATCGGTTCCAAATAGGAAAAGGATTATGTCAAGGCTGTATATTTTCACCCTGCTTATTTAACTTATATGTAGAGTACATCATGAGAAACTCTGGGCTGGAAGAAGCACAAGCTGGAATCAAGATTGCCAGGAGAAATAGCAGTATCCACAGATATGCAGATAACACCACCTTTATGGCAGAAAGTGAAGAGGAACTAAAAAGCCTCTTGATGAAAGTAAAAGAGGAGAGTGAAACAGTTGGTTAAAACTCAATGTTCATAAAACTAAGATCATGGCATCTTGTCCAATCACTTCATGGGAAACAGTTGGGGAAACAGTGGAAACAGTGTCAGACTTTATTTTTGGGGGTCTCCAAAATCACTGCAGATGGTGATTTCAGCCATGAAATTAAAAGACACTTACTCCTTGGAAGAAAAGTTGTGACCAACCTAGATAGCATATTGAAAAGCAGAGACATTATTTTGCTGACAAAGGTCCATCTACTCAATACTATATTTTTTCCCGTGGTCATGTATGGATGTGATACTTGGACCATAAAGAATTCTGAGTTCTGAAGAACTGATGCCTTTTAACAGTGGTGTTGAGGAAGAGTCTTGAGATTCCCTTGGACTGCAAGGAGATCCAATCAGCCAATCCTAAGTCCTGAATATTGTTTGGAAGGACTGATGCTGGAGCTGAAACTCCAACACTTTGGCCAACATATGCAAAGAACTGAGTCATTGGAAATGACCCTGATGTTGGAAAAGATTACAACCAGTAGAAGGGGATGACTGAGGATGAGAGGTTTGATGGCATTAGTGATTCAACGAATATGAGTTTGGGCAAGCTCCAGGAGTTGGTGATGGACAGTGAAGCCTGGTGTGCTGCAGTCCATGGGGTTGCACAGAGTCAGACATGACTGAACGACTGAAGTGAACTGAACTAAACTGAAAAGTAAACCTTAGGTGGCAGTCTATGTCTTCATTTTAGTCTGCCTACAGAAGTATGACTTAAATCAAATCCCTTATGATTATGCAGTGAAAGTGAGAAATAGATTTGAGTGCCTAGATCTGATAGATAGAGTGCCTGATGAACTATGGAATGAGGTTCGTGACATTGTACAGGAGACATGGATGAAGACCATCCCCATGGAAAAGAAATGCAAAAAAAAAAAAAAAAAAAAAAAGGCTATCTGGGGAGGCCTTACAAATACCTATGAATAGAAGAGAAGTGAAAAGCAATGGAGAAAAGGAAAGATATAAGCATATGAATGCAGAGTTCCAAAGAATAGAAAGAAGAGATAAGAAAGCCATCTTCAGCGATCAATGCAAAGAAATAGAGGAAAACAACAGAATGGGGAAGACTAGAGATCTCTTCAAAAAATTAGAGATACCAAGGGAACATTTCATGAAAAGATGGGTTTGATAAAGGACAGAAATGGTATGGACCTAACAGAAGTGGAAGATATTAAGAAGAGGTGGCAAGAATACACAGAAGAACTGTACAGAAAAGATCTTCACGACCTAGATAATCATGATGGTGTGATCACTCATCTAGAGCCAGACATCCTGGGATTTGAAGTCACTTGGGCCTTAGAAAGCATCACTACAAACAAAGCTATTGGAGGTGATGGCACTCCAGTTGAGCTATTTCAAATCCTGAAAGATGATGCTGTCAAAGTGCTACACCCAATATGCCAGCAAATTTGGAAAACTCAGCAGTGGCCACAGGACTGGAAAAGGTCAGTTTTCATTCAAATCCCAAAGAAAGGCAATGCCAAACAATGCTCAAACTACTGCACAATTGCATTCATCTCTAATGGTAGTAAAATAATGCTCAAAATTCTCCAAGTCAGGCTTCAGCAATACGTGAACCATAAACTTCCTGATGTTCAGGCTAGATCTAGAAGAGGCAGAGGAACCAGAGATCAAATTGCCAACGTCCTCTGGATCATTGAAAAAGCAAGATATTTCCAGAAAAAACATCAATTTGTGCTTTATTGACTATGTGAAAGCCTTTGACTGTGTGGATCACAATAAACTGTGGAAAATTCTGAGAGAGATGGGAATACCAGATCACCTGACCTGCCTCTTGAGAAATCTGTATGCAGGTCAGGAAGCAAGAGTTAGAACTGGACATGCAACAACAGACTGCTTCCAAATAGGAAAAGGAGTATGTCAAGACTGTATATTGTCACCCTGCTTTTATAACTTATATGCAGAGTACATAATGAGAAACGCTTGACTGGAAGAAACAAAAGCTGAAATCAAGATTGCGGGGAAAAATATCAATGACCTGAGATATGCACATGACACCACCCTTATGGCAGAAAGTCAAGAGGAATTCGAAACCTCTTGATGAAAGTGAAAGAGGGGAGTGAAAATGTTGGCTTAACGCTCAACATTCAGAAAACGAAGAACATGGTATCAGGTCCCATCACTTCATGGGAACTAGACGAGGAAACGGTGGAAACTGTGTCAGAGTTTATTTTGGGGGGCTCCAAAATCACTGCAAATCGTGACTGCAGCCGTGAAATTAAGACACTTACTACTTGGAAGGAAAGTTATGATCAACCTAGAGAGCATATTCAAAAGCAGAAAAATCACTTTGCCGACTAAGGTGCATCTAGTCAAGGCTATGGTTTTTCCAGTAGTCATGTATGGATGTGAGAGTTGGACTGTGAAGAGGGCTGAGCGCCAAAAAATTGATGCTTTTAAACTGTGGTGTTGGAGAAGACTCTTGACAGTCCCTTGGACTGCAAGGAGGTCCAACCAGTCCATTCTGAAGATTAGCCCTGGGATTTCTTTGGAAGGAATGATGCTAAAACTGAAAGTCCAGTACTTTGGCCACCTCATGCGAAGAGTTGACTCATTGGAAAATACTTTGATGCTGGGAGGGATTGAGGGTAGGATGAGAAGGGGACGACCGAGGATGAGATGGCTGGATGGCATCTCTGACTCAATCGACGTGAGTCTGAATGATCTCCGGGAGTTGGTGATGGACAGGGAAGCCTGGAGTGTTGCAATTCAAGGGGTCATAAAGGGTCGGACATGACTGAGTGACTCAACTGAACTGACTGCACAGGTGGAGAAGTTGAGTGATTACTGAATACCTCTGAGTGCTGACATACAACATTTTTGTCAAGTGTGTTCCATCAGTCAGTGCTGTGGATGAAGCAGTCACTGGACTGTTTTTGTGTATTCTTCACAGGCCAGGTCTCCCACCTGGGAAGAGGAGAACTGAGGAAAAGAGAAGTCTAAATTAAGAAAGGAGAGGTGAGGGGTACCTTTCCAGTAGAGCCTACTCTGCCCACAGTGCCATCTCCTAAATCTTAAGATGGGCAGAGATATATGTCAGGCTAAGACAGCTAGTTTTTCCAAGCTATCCCTCTGTTGATATATTCTTTAAGAATATATATTTTAAAAAATATATCTGATGACGGGTCATTTAGAGAGATGCCTCTTGAAAATCTGTCATTTTGAAATCCGTTTTTCTTGTCTGTGCTGCTTTTCATTAGCATCCTAGAATATATGGAGATTTGCAGCCTTTCCCAGACCAATACTAGGGTTCTAGTCTTATATTTGCTACTAACATCCAGAATGACCTTAGGCAAATCTCCTCCTGCTTCTTCAGCCTCCGTTTGATCATCTAACTTATTTGCATTAAACTTCTTCCATAAATCAGTGCCAGTTTGGATGATGGATAATCCTTTGGTTCAGTGACTCTATTAATTTATTTTTTAATAGTTTTTTTTTTTCTTTTTGGTTGTCCTGGGTCTTCATTGCTTCATGTGGGCTTTCTCTAGTTGTGGAGAGTGAGTGCTACTCTGTTTTGGTGCATGGTCTTCTCACTGCAGTGACTTCTTGTCATGGAACACAGGTTCCAGGTGCATAGGCTACAGTAGTTGCTGCATGTGGGCTCGGTAGTTGTGGTACACAGTCTTCGTTGTTCCACAGCATGTGGAGTCTTCCTGGACCAGGGATCAAACCTGTGTCCCCTGCATTGGTAGGCAGATTCCTATCCACTGTACCACCAAGGAAGTACAGTGATTCTAAAAATTTACAGTGAGAAAGATACACACACACACACACAGACACACACACTGAGGAAACCACATACATACATTTCCAATACCTGTTACATAGTTATTAAGAGCTTCCCTGTTTTTTGTTAGTGTCTTCAGGGGAGAAGTCCAGAGGTATAGCAGGCTCTAGACACAGAGCTCCAGTTCCACTTCTTTGTGATTTCCTTGTATCTGTTGTTCTCCATGATTTGGCTTCATTCTTGGAAAGATGGCTACAGCAGTTCCCAAGAGTCACATCCAGATCTAACAATTTCCACAGGGAAAACAAAGGCACCACCCCTCTGTGCATTTAGTTCTTAGGAGAGAGGAAACGTTTCTTAGAAGCACCCTAGTGCACTTTTCACTTCTCACTGGTCCTGACTGAATCATATTTCTTTTTCATTTGCTGACAAAGGGAATGATAGAATCCGGCATAGCTTGCACTAATCTTTTTTGAGGAAAAGGAGTACTGATGTTAACTGATTATTAACCCTCCTTTTTCCCCAACTTGGAAAGATAAAATGCTTATAGTGAAAAGATGAATTCATTCCTATTGAGAAGGATTAAAGGGTCATTTGCATGACATGATTCAATAATTGCTATCCATTTATTCTATTTCACGGGCCCTATGTATTTATGTGCAGAGGGAAAGGGGCCACCTCATGGAGATAGTAATATTATTTACCATCCAATGATGCTGTCATCCTTCTGGATTGACTTAAGGTATATTAACCAAGGATGGCAAGTGAGACGCAATGTCAGTTCAGTTTAGTTCAGTTCAGTCGCTCAGTCGTGTCCAACCCTTTGCAATCCGATGAACTGTAGTACACCAGGCCTCCGTGTCCATCACCAACTCCCGGAGATCATTCAGACTCACGTCCATTGAGTCAGTGACACCATCCAGCCATCTCATCCTCTGTCGTTCCCTTCTCCTTCTGCCTCCAATCCCTCCCAGCATCTGATTTTTTTCCAGGGAGTCAACTCTTCACATGAGTTGGCCAAAGTACTGGAGTTTCAGCTTTACCATCATTCCTTCCAAAGAAATCCCAGGGCTGATCTCCTTCAGAATGGACTGGTTGGATCTCCTTGCAGTCCAAGGGGCTCTCAAGAGTCTTCTCCAAGACTGCAGTTTAAATACATCAATTCTTAGGCACTCAGCCCTTTTCACAGTCCAACTCTAACATCCATACATGACTACTGGAAAAACCATAGCCTTGACTGGATGGACCTTAGTTGGCAAAGTAATGTCTCTGCTTTTGAATATGCTATCTAGGTTCATAACTTTTCTTCCAAGGAGTAAGTGTCTTTTAATTTTATGGCTGCAGTCACCATCTGCAGTGATTTTGCACCCCCCCCAAAATAAAGTCTGACACTGTTTCCACTGTTTCCCCATCTATTTTGCATGAAGTGATGGGACTGGATGCCATGATCTTTGTTTTCTATATGTTGAGCTTTAAGCCAATTTTTTCCCTCTCCTCTTTCACTTTCATCAAGAGGCTTTTTAGTTCCTCTTCACTTTCTGCCATAAGGGTGGTGTCATCTGCATGTCTGAGGTTATTGATATTTCTCCCAGCAGTCTTAATTCCAGCTTGTGTTTCTTCCAGTCCAGCGTTTCTCATGATGTACTCTGCATAAAAGTTACATAAGCAGGGTGACAATATGCAACCTTGGCATACTCCTTTTCCTATTTGAAACCAGTCTGTCGTTCAGTGTCCAGTTCTAATTGTTACTTCCTGACCTGCATACTTGATTTCTCAAGAGGCAGTTCAGGTGGTCTGGTATTCCCATCTCTTTTAGAATTTTCCACAGTTCATTGTGATCCACACAGTCAAAGTTAAGGAATAGAGTTAAATGGAAAGAGTGGTAGGAATTCATGAATTTTATTTACAGTTGTGAGCTCAGGCAGCAGGCTGTGATTCTGTTGTCTGGTTTGTCTAATGCAAACCTGGACCAGATGCTAGCCTGTGATATGACATTGAGTGATTTGAAGACTACTTGTATAGTGTAGGGGAGGAAATTCAAAACTTCTGAACATAAGGGTACCATAGTGAATCTTATGAGGGCCTAGGAAATGGCAACCCATTCCTGGATTCTTGCCTGGAGAATCCCATGGATGGAGGAGCCTGGTGGGCTACAGTCCATGGGGTTGTAAAGAGTCAGACACGACTGAGCAATTTAACTTAATCCATTCACTGCTAACTTTGCCTTCCAAAGAAATTAAAGCATCTTCCCTATAACCCTTACCTTGAGAAAGTAGTGGTAAAGAAAACTTCAAAACTTGCAAAAACACTTCTGCTGAGACTGAGTATGCCATTGATAATTAGATGCCATTGAAAATGGGCTCTCTGATTTGTAGCATATTGAAGGGGGCCATGCATAAACAAGTCTAGGTGATGACATTTAACATCACTAGCAAAGAAGATACTACCATAACATACATCTGGGGATTATCTGACATCTTATGGATTGAATTGTGTTTCCCCTCCCCCCAATTCATATGTTGAAGCCCTAATTCCCAATATGACTATGTTTGGAGATGAGACCTTTACAAATATAATTAAGGTTAAATGAAGTCATCAGGGTGGGGCCATATTCTGATAGAATGGGTGTCCTTGTATGAGGAAGAGACACTAGATCCCTCTCTCTACAAACACATAAAAGATAGACCATGTGAAGGTACAAAGAGAAGGGGACCATCTGCAAGCTGAAAAGTCAGGTCTCACCAGAAACCAATCCTTCTGGCAGTGTTATTCTTGGGCTTTCAGGAACCAGCACTATGAGAAAATACACATGAGGTATTTAAGCCACACAGTCTGTGGCATTTTGTTATAGCATCCGGAGTGGACTCAAACACAGGTACATATCTTGGCCATGGGTAATTAACCTTGGAGGTCCCGTTAATGAAATCTACAGATAATCCACCAAGGCTTTACTTAATTTCTATAACCAAAAAGAGTCTTAGGTTTGGCCAACAGGAGTCCCTGGCATTTTGGTCACCACACTAGCTTAACAGAGGAATAGCTTATGTGCAATTCGCAGGCATGATTTATTCACTCGCCCCAAATTACCTGTACCAGTTGATACTGGCAACTTACAGAGGGAAGCAGAACAGACACACACATTTCTGAGACTAAGTGGAAACTGCCTTTAAGGCAAAACAACTGCCAAGGGGTCCAGAACACCTCTTCAGTAGCACAGAGTGGAGGGAGTACTTGTGGGGGTTGCGAATAACAGATTCTTTTCATAGGCTGAAACTCAGAAGGCTCAGGAAAATCCTGACCCCCTCCTGTGGGATTATTCTAACAGTTCCCAGAAGACTTAGTATCAGGTAACATCTTCACACTGCTTACTGTATGCATTTTTTGTAATTGTGGTTGATGTCAAGCCTGAAGACATCTGAACTCCTCTAATAAAACCAAGGACCCTCTCAAAAGGGACATTTAGGCCTCCATTTAGAATTCACCAAACCAAGTCTAACTCCTTCTTTTGCATAAGGTTTCTACATATTATTTCCCATGCCCAAGGTCAGGGGCAGTGGCCAAGAGGAGCAACCCCACCTCCAAAGAGTGGCAGCTGTGCAGGCAGCAGGAGGGCCAAGAGGAGCTAAGCCACATTGAAGGTGAGAAGGGGCGAATTCGTCCAAGGTAAGGAGCAGTGGCTGTGCTTTGCTGGAGCCAACATAAAGAGATACACCACGTCCAAGGTAAGAGAAACCCAAGTGAGATGGTAGGTGATGCAAGAGAGCATCAGAGGGCAGACACACTGAAACCATAATCACAGAAAACTAATCAATCAGGTCACATGGAAGATAGCCTTGACTAACTCAATGAAACTAAGCCATTCCATGTGGGGCAACCCAAGACAGATGGGTCATGGTGGGGAGGTCTGACAGAATGTGGTCCATTGGAGAAGGAAATAACAAACCATTTCAGTACTCTTGCCTTGAAAACCCCATGAACAGTATGAAAAGGCAAAATGATAGGATACTGAAAGAGGAACTCAACAAGCTGGTAGGTGCCCAGTATGCTACAGGAGATTAATGGATAAATAACCCCAGAAAGAATGAAGGGATGGAGTCAAAGCAAAACAACACCCAGCTGCGGATGTGACTTGTGATAGAAGTAAGGTCCAATGCTGTAAAGAGCAATATTACATAGGAACCTGGAATGTTAGGTCCATGAATCTAGGCAAATTGGGAGTGGTTATTTATTTCTATGTGTAAAATAAGGTATAGAAGGAAACCTGAAAATAAAGAAAACGGATCAGTTTCTGGAAAAAAAAAAAGGAGATGACAAGAGTGAATGTTGATGTTCTAGGAATCAGTGAACTTAAATGAACTGGAATGGGTAAATTTAACTCAGATAACCATTATATCTACTACTGTGGGCAGAAATCTCTTAGAAGAAATGGAGTAGCCATCACAGTCAATGTGGTGTAAGACCATGGGCTCAGCAGTGGTAGCCCATGGTACTTCTGGGGTTCATCTGTGATGGTGAAAATGACCTACAAGGAGATGGGGTGCTGGAAGTGCACATACCCTGGCCCAGTGCTGCCCTGGGCCCAGAATCCCAGGGCTGGAGTTGGGGGACAGGAGCCCCAGGGCCAGCTATGTCACTGTGCATGGGTCTGGGGCCTCTGAAGAAGAAGCACTTGGTTTGAGGGTCCCCTGGGTCTTCAGGTTCCCAAGGGTTAGGACATGCTGAACAGGTTGGGCCAAGGGGGCAGGGAGCTGGAGGGGCTCAGGTGAGCCTCTGTCTTCAGGAATTGGTTCAGCCTGACATAGGGTTGGAGAGGCATGGGTGTGGTGTGGTCAGGGCTGGGGATTCAGAACATGTCCCATTGGGATTGGAGTGGGCAGGACTGGCCTGTGAGTCACAGTGCATCTCAGGGCTCCACCCATCTGGCCCTCATGCCCATGTAGGTGTAGAAGCTCTACTGGCCCCTCTTCTGCCAGTAACCCTCAGGGTACAAGGACAGCTTGCAAGAGAGTGCCTTCATCTGGCCTGGAGGCAAGAGCCCAGGGCAGTGGTCATCCAGCTCTATGAAAGTGGGGAGAAGAGGGGGCGCTGCAGAGGGGTCCCCACCTGGTCTCCAGGGTCAGTGTGCTCAATGGCCTGACTCAGACTTGGGTGAGCAGGGCCTGGATGGCTGGGCACTAGGGCAGCATCCAGGAACTGAGGCCACACTGCTTCACTGTCCTTAGGGAATCCCAAAGAAGGGAGAGAGCTCCCTGTCCACCCACAAGCAGTGATCACTTGTCTGACATGAATCGATTTTTCTCTATGAGTAGGAGTACTTACTTACAAACTTAAATAAAGTGGGTTGTTGTAACCATACTACCCTTCCCTGGCAAGTGCCAGGAGACACGTCTCCTGCCAATCCTCAGGAAGAATGGAAGGTGGCCACCCAGGGAGTGCCAGCAGTATTCTGGGTGTTGGTTAGGAGGTCCGCAGTGTGATTGTGGTGTGCAGACCTGCGGGGCCACGAAGACTCCTTAGGACAATGGAGGGCATGAGAACCGGGAGGGGTGAAAGTGGAGTGGCCCTGCAGTGTAGGGCTGGGAATCAGGGTGAGGTAGAAGGTTTTGGCCTCTGGTAGAATTTCTGCTCCACAAGGACTGGGGTAATTGTCTGTCTCCTCATGGCTGTCGCATAACTGGAACATGACCTTGCCAGAGGCAGGTGCTAAACCCAGGACAGGTGATGCCAGGGTGCACACTAGGGGTTAAGCAGATTAGGAGGCAGAGGCAGGAGAGAGGCATACAGGGTTTCTGAGTGTTGACTTCCAGGCCCTTGGGCTCAACTGCGCCCAAGCCCGTCTATTCCCCAGACACTGAATTTTTAAACTGAAACTCCCTCTGGCCTTCACTCACCTGCATGTCCTGCCCTGCATGACTTAAAAAGCAGCTCTGACTCTGTTCCTACTACCTGTGTCTGAAGCCTCTGAAACCATGTCCACCTCGGCCTGTACAGTGGTTCTGGAGGCCAAATGTTGGATGTGGCTTTGGTGTCTTTCTCATCCATAGAGCTCAGCTCAACCTGCAGGGCTGCCAACACTTCCAGCACTTCCACTGGGGGCTGGTCACTCAAGGCTCCTTTCCTTGGATGTTCGTGGCCCTGCTCTTCCAGTTTCTCCTTCCACTCATGCGAGGACATCGCCTGCTTCTCTGCCACCATTTCAACCTCAACAATGATGTCTTCCACCAGCAGCTGGAAGACTTGCCGATCCCCAACACTGCTCCCTCTTCAAGGGCCTCACCTTCCTCCACTGCCTCCCCCCTGAAGAAGGCAGCCTCCTCACCTAGTGGGCCATCTGCTGCCTGTGACATCCTCGATGGCCCTAGTGTGCCAGCAGGTCTCAGGGCCCCAGCACCCTGAATACATGGGATCACAACGAAGACACAGGGTCTCCATGAGCAGCAGGACCCAGGGAAGGATGATGCTGACAAAGGTGCTTAATTCACCCTGCTTCCTTGAGAGTCACCTGGGTCTCACATCCTGTCAGAAGAACTGCTCTGAATGAGACTAGGACTCATGCAGTCCCCAAACCGTCAGTTTCAGTCTGCCACCTGCTATTTGCATGACCTGAATCCAGGCTCTGCATCCAGGCTGCATGAGCCTGAGCTTCCCTATGGGGGAAAGGAAGGAGTCCTGGCCTCTACACGGGTCTTCTTTCAAGCCTCATTTCCCAATCCCCTCACTACCTCTGTGTCTTGTCACTTATCTCTCATGGCAGGACCTTCCTCCTGGAGGTAGTGCTGCATGGGTTGACTCACAGGCCCTTGCCAATGATCTGTTGCCCACACAAGGGAGGTCAGCATGGGGCCGACCAGGCCCTGAGCCCTCCCATGGAAGCCAAGAGCCCCAACATCAATTGCCCATTCTGGGAACGTCCAGAGAGACCCCAACTCAGCAATCCTGTTCCATCCTGGACTGTTGTGATCCAACGATTAGTTAAGGAAGTTCAGGCTGCTGGTGTCCAGCCTGAGGCTGGGAGCTCCCCATCCATCTTCACAGAACCAGTGGACTAGAGAGGAAGTACACACCCTATATCCTGAAGGAGGACAGGTGAGACAGGGAAGATTCAGGTAGGTGGAGCATCCACTCCCTCCCCAACCCAAACACACCACCCTGGGAGCCAGGTCATACCAGCAGTTCCAAAGTGGTACTCCTTTACAACCTCTATTCCTGAAGTACGGGTTGGCCCAAAGGAAAATACCATCTTGCAGTGGGACTGGGGATGGCCTAGTTCCTGCACCTTCCAGGACCAGGGGAATGAAAAGGTGAAGGTGCAAGCTTCTATAGTCCTCAGCTTCCCTACCAGGCAGGCATCAACATCTTCTGTTTTTCCTTTCCAATGGCTCACAACAAATGAATATACACGAGTCATAGGCTCCCTCGACCCCCACTTCCTGCCCAGCTCCCCCACACATCTGTCCTCAGGTTCCTTCCCTGGTCTTCGAAGCCATCATAGAGCTAAGCAAGTCTTCATCTATTTCCCTGATCATGACGGACATCTGGCAGTGGTTCATAATCTGCTGTAGGTCAAGGACAGAGACATGCCACATTCCAGGCAAAGAGTCTCCAGTAACAAGAGAGCAGACCAAGGGCAGAGCAAGGACACAGGAACAGTCATCTGCAAGTGCTCTTGGCACTGCCACTTGAGCAGCCACCACACCAACATCCCCAGTCCCTGCTACACCATCAGATGTACTCATCTATCTGGGTCCCCTGTGGTCCTCTGGGACACTTGCCCATATCCCCCTAGGGGGCATCTGTTTCTGACCGCACCTGATGTAGGCCTGGCAAGTGTGTCCTGGGCAGTGGCATGTCAATTGCTTAAAACTTCAGGATCTGCAGTCCCTGCAGCAAGCTTTTTCCATGGGAAATTGTGTTTGTCTATGCATTTAGCAAGAGAGCCCTGGGTCTTTTATCTGCTCCCTGTCATCACAAGTGGTGGCATGGATGTACAGGAGTCATCTAGCACACTGTCTCTAGTCACTGATGACATACATTCCCCTTCAAAGTGTGTGGCTTCTATTCATATGTGACCCAAAATGAGCCTCCCATAGTCATTTTCTCAGACACATAAAGGTTGAGAGATTCCCAGGATGTGCTGGCATTCTCCCTGTGAAGATCACAATGTCCCCCGCCCCCAGTCCTTTGCCCCCCAATTCCCTTGGGCCCCCTTCAGCTGGCTGGTGACCTCACCACCACCCCTCCACCTTCTCCTGTTCCATCTCTTCCTCCTGACCAATTGACCCCTAAGAAGCTGCAGTAAGGATATGGCTTTGGTCCAGTAGCCAGAGATACCCTAGATGATGGCATTTCTCTGATTCAAGGGATGCTTTCTCCTCTTGTGGTTCTTCCTCTGGAACTGAAGATAGGCTTTGGTGTCTTTCTCATTTGTTGAGCTCAGCTCTACCTGCAGGGCCAGCAATGCCTACAGGGCCTCCAGCTGGGGCTGATCACTCAAGGCTCCTGTCCTTGGATATTACTTTCCCTGCTCCTCCAGCTTCTCCTCCCACTCCTGTGAGGACACCTTCTCCTGCTTCTCTTTCCCACCACTTCAACCACCTCAGCCTCCTCAACCAGCAGCTGGAACACGTGCCGATCCCGAACACCTCTCCTTCCTCCAGGGCTGATCCTTCCTCCACTGCCTCCCTGCTGAAGAAGGCAGCCTCCTCACCTGGTGGGCTACTTGCTTCCTGAAACAATCCCGATGGCCCCAGCACACCAGCAGGTCTCAGGGCCCTCACACCCTGAATACACAAGCTCACAATAAAGAAGATCCAGGGTGGTGCCAGGGAGCTCCCACCTTCCTCTGGTCTCACTCTCCATGTGACCCTTGCCATGGCCCAGACTTGCAAAAGACCTGGACACCAAAGCACACTAAGTGACCAGGAAAGCCTTTGCAAAAGTTCAGGCATTGATACCAAATTGTTTGCTGGCCCACATCCTATCAAGAGTGAAGCTGAGACACCCATGCTCTGGGAGCCTTGTGACATCACACAAGCGTACTATGCTGGACTGTGAGAGCTGATTTACACAGCCTGACCTTCAAACCCTTTCAAGAAGCAATCAAATGGAGTCTAAAGTTCTTTTCTTACAGGGACATGCCCCTTGGGAATTTGGGCACTCATGCAGCAGTGATCCAGCTGCCAATCTCGGCTCAAGACAAAGTGGCAGGTGAGTCCACTGAAGCTTTTTGCTTTAGTCACGGTGCTAATATGCCAGACAAGAAGAGGGACAGCCCAGCCAGTTGGGTGGTAAAGGTGAGGAACCTGACACTGATGCTGAAATCCTCCTCCAGCTTGCAACTGCCTCTGAGTCAGCAGGCGACTATGTGTGCTCAAGAGTCCACACAGGTGAGACAGGATTCCGGGCAACCTCAGGGACAGAGGTGTTCACCTCAGATCTGATCAGCAAGCCCTGTGCAGGGTGGAGGGGTGAGGGGGTTGGGGTGGAGTTGGGTGAGGGGTTAGGGGTTGAGGAGAGCACACATTGACTTCACTGTCACTCAGTTGCTGCAGAGTACATCTCAAAACTTGTGCCTTAGGCTATAGCAGTCTTGGGAACACAGCCATCCTCTGAAGAAGGAGCACACCACTTCCCTCGGCTTCCTGTCTGGCCTCCAAGCTGCACTCCCAAACCACACCATCTTGGAGATCCTGGCCTTAGGTCAGTCAGGTGCAGGCTTTTCCCATACCGGCAGCTGAGAGCCAGGACCAGACTGCCCATATATGTGGCTGTGGATGCCCTTCCAAGAGGTGGAGAGCTCCTGACTGAAGAATTTCAGGGGGCAAAAGTGCTCCTCCTGGCCATCAGTTACTGTGTACTTGCTGGCTTCCTAGATCACTTGGGTATACTCGGTAGCCATTTGGCCTATGCATGATGCAAACCAATAAACAAATACTCTCGGCCCCTCAGGTCACCCGGGTGACAGAAACCCAGCTGACACACATGTGCTTTGAAAAGGCATGTCCCCGTTCATTCTCTACCCTGCCTGGACCCACAACTTAGCCCCTTTGCCTTCCACAAACAAGGATGCGACTCCAGAGAAATGAAAGAATTCAGGGAGGAATATTGGCATGAGCAATGTGGTTTCTTTGGCCAGACTGCTATTTCCTGTTCGCTGGAGCCTGAAAAGCAGTGGGCCCTGAGCAGCCCTCCAAGGCATGCCTGTCTCTGACTGTCCCAGGGTGCCTGCATGCATGCAGCCCACCACCATTGCTTCCTCCCTGTTCCCTCCCTCTCAGGCACACACAGGCAGAGGGGCACACATATGCAGCCCAGACCTGAACTTTCTTCTGCTTTCTGCACTGCCACATAGGCTGGAAGTGCCCGAATGGATCCCATGCTCACACCCTGTCTCATCAGATGCCTGAGGATACACACTGGGAGGTTACTTAACATGGATTTCTCTTCCATGGTGTAAATGTGAGCCACAGTATTTGAGGTAGGGTCCTGGCTGACACTCTGGTCCTAGGCAGCACTAGCTCGGCCCCTTCCCCTGTCTCCTCCTCACATGTATGGAACATATCTCCAGAGCATCGGGCTCTCTTTCTGTTCCTCCTCTTCAGAGGCTCTGCTCTTTTCTGAAAGACCTTGTCCTTGCCACAGTCGCGGGTCCTGCACTGGCCTCATCTGCCATTTCCACAGGTTAGCTCATGTGCCACAGACTGAGAGGTCCAAAGGCCATGGTGTAAAAGCACCAGACCACATGATTTACTTCTGGTGATGCCTCAAGCCCCCATCCATGCTTCCAGGTACAAACACATGAAAAAACACAGCAGAAATTATGATCATGTTTATGGCTGTTGATATCATTACAGAATAGTGGACCCATCCTCCTGAATTGTCAGTTGCCATGCTTTCTTCATTCTTCTCCTGGACATGGGCATGACACAGATTTATCAACCAGTCTCTCTGAGTCTGTACACGCCTCCTGCCTCCTCCTCTGTTTGCTCCACGTCTCATGTACTGTTACCTTCATTTCTGTGTTTGCAGTGGGCCAGAGATATCCCCAAATAGAAACACATACACATGTCACACAAGCGCACCCCTGTAACTCACACATGTTCAAGACACAAGGACAGAAATGCAAACAGGGAACACAGGTGTTTCAGTAGCTGAGAGACCAGTTCTTCATATGCAATGTAGACATTTCCATAGTTCTTATAGGAAAATCTCCAGTTAGTTTTTTTTTTTTTTTCCAGTTAGTACTTTACACGAGAAATACAGAGAAGTCCAACTTGCATGAGGTAGAATTTGAGCCTGGATTGTGATACAGGAGATACAGAGAATTCCATACTTCCTGGTGGAATATTTCTCTGTAAGGACAAGTAATTCATATTTCATGAAGAAACAACGGTGCCCAGATTTTCCCTTATGAAATAGAGATCATTACAATTCCATATTTGTTCTCTGCATCTAAAGGAAACCAATACCAAATGGTTATATATAGAATGTAGAAAATTCTGAGTTTCAGGTAAGGAAATCAGTGTACAGATTTTCACACAGAAAATATATAGAATTCCAAATTACAATAAGAAAATCAGCCTCCAGGTTCAGTAGTGTGAAATACAGAATGTTGAATGTATCTTTGCATCAAGTCAGCATCAATATACTACTAGGTAAAATGTAGAGAATTAGCTACTTAATTGAGTGAAATTGTCACCCTGATTTTAATATATGAACTATACAGTGTTCCAGATTTTTTAAGTAGTAAGTCATTGCACATATTTTCATATCTGAAAGATATGGAATTTCATATCTCAGTGGGAACAGATTTTCATATGGGATATACAGAAGATTCAATGTTTCATGTGAGAAAACTTGAGCAGTGATTTTCCTATGTGATACATAGAATATTTCCTATTTCATGTAGAAAATGAGTGGCCAGATTTCATTTGCGAAATAAAGATAATTCCTATGTGGCATGAGAATATTGGCACCATATATTCATACATGAAATATAGAGAAAAAGAAATTCTATACTTTCCGTAGAACTATCTGGGCCAATTTTCTATACATGACACATGAAAAAATGTCATGTATGAAAATCTGTTTCCAGTTATCTATATGATAATCCTAGAGTATTACTTATTTTTGTCAGAAAATCATCATAAAGATTTTATAATATGAAATATCCAGAATTACATAGATCAAGCAGAACAAAATATGTTCAGATTTTCAACTGTAATATACACATCGTTCCATATTTCACTTCGGGAAATCTGTACTATGATTTCCACATGTGAACCATACAGAATTCCATCCTTCACATTTGAAAATCTCTGCTAAGAAAACCCTTGGTAATACTTTAATATGCAAAGCATAGATAATTTGGCAGCTGATCCCATCACATCATGGCAAATTGATGGGGAAACAATGGGAACAGTGGCAGACTTTATTTGGGGTGACTAAAAATCACTGGAGATGGTGGCTGCAGCCAGGAATTAAAAGACACCAGCTCATTGGAACAAAAATTATGGCCAAACTAAACAGTATGTTAAAAAGCAGAGACAATTATTTGCCAAGAATGATCCGTCTAGTCAAAGCTATTGTTTTCCCAGCAGTCATGTATGGATGTGAGAGATGGACTATAAGCAAATTTGAGTGTGAAGGAATTGATGCTTTTGAACTGCGGTGTTGAAGAAGACTCCTGAGAGTCCCTTGGACTGTAAGGAAATCCAAACTATCCATGCTAATGGAGATCAGTCCTGGGTGTTCACTGGAAGGACTGATGTTGAAGCTGAAACTCCAATACTTTGGCCACCTGATGCAAAGAGCTGACTCATTTGAAAATGCCCTGATGCTGGGAAAGATTGAGGGAAGGAGGAGAAGGGGACGACAGAGGATGAGGTGGTTGGATGGCATCACCAACTCAATGGACATGAGTTTGTGTAAACTCTCGGTGTTGGTGACAGACAGGGAGGCCTGGCGTGCTGCAGTTCATGGGGTCGCAAAGAGTCTGCCATGACTGAGTGACTGAACTGAACTGAACCTGTTTTTCTTCAAGCCAGTTCTGCCTAAGGCTCTGAACCTACTTCAAAAACCAGGAAGTTTTACTCAGGTAAGTTTTCATGGAACAACAGACTGGTTCCAAACAGGAAAAGGAGCACATCAAGGCTGTATATTGTCACCCTCCTTATTTAAATTCTATGCAGAGTACATCATGAGAAATGCTGGACTGGAAGAAACACAAGCTGGAATCAAGTTTGCCAGGAGAAATATCAATAACCTCAGATATACAGATGATGACACCCTTATGGCAGAAAGTCAAGAGGAACTCAAAAGCCTCTTGATGAAAGTGAAAGTGAAGAGTGAAAAAGTTGGCTTAAAGCTCAACATTCAGAAAACGAAGATCATGGCATCCGGTCCCATCACTTCATGGGAAATAAATGGGGAAACACTGGAAACAGTGTCAGACTTTATTTATTTATTTTGCTCCAAAATCACTGCAAATGATGACTGCAGCCATGGAATTAAAAGACGCTTACTATTTATTTATTTTGCTCCAAAATCACTGCAAATGATGACTGCAGCCATGGAATTAAAAGACTCTTACTCCTTGGAAGAAAATTTATGACCAACCTAGATAGCATATTCAAAACCATAGACATTGCTTTGCTGACTAAAGTTCGTCTAGTCAAGGTTTTTCCAGTAGTCATGTGTAGATATGAGAGTTGGACTGTGAAGAGGGCTGAGCGCCTAAGAATTGATGCTTTTGAACTGTGGTGTTGGAGAAGACTCTTGAGAGTCCCTTGGACAGCAAGGAGATCCAACCACTCCATTCTGAAGGAAATCAACCCTGGGATTTCTTTAGAAGGAATGATGGTAAACCTGAAACTCCAGTACTTTGGCTACCTCATGTGAAGAGTTGACTCATTGGAAAATAGTTTGATGCTTGGAGGGATTGAGGGCAGGAGAAGAAGGGGACGACAGAGGATGAGATGCCTGGATGGCATCACCCACTCGATGGACTTGAGTCTGAGTGAACTCTGGGTGTTGATGATGGACAGGGAGGCCTAGTGTGCTGTGATACTTGGGGTCACAAAGAATAGGACATGACTGAGTGACTGAACTGAACGGAAGGTATGTTAATGACATGATGTAGATGCTTGGAAAGCTGCCTTTCTTCAAGATTCATGTCAGTCATTTTATGACCCAGGACAACCTGCTTTGTGTCAGTGTTATCTCAAAATATATGTTGTAGATTAGGATCCTTGTGACAATCTCTGAGTTTTGAGGCATTTTGTTTCTCTAAATAGCGTCCTGCTAGTATCTATATAAACTCTGGCTAAAGCCTAGATAGGGGTCAATCTTTCTGGCCCCTTCTGATGTGTATGTTGATGAACCATCCTCACTGGCTACTGATTGAATTCCTGTCTTCTTAAGGCCACAAATTGCAGTGTCTTTCACAGATTATAAGCAATTTTTCAAAACATGAGTATCACTGAATTGAAGTGGAATGAGTTGCTTGGTACCACTTCTGACCTATGCCTAGCCCATTCCTGGCCCTACTATTCTGACTTCTCCTCCCACTCCTGTGAGGACACCTTCTCCTGCTCTTCCTCCACCAGGAAAAGGAGTATCAGAGATGAATCTAAATCACCTGCTGTGTTCAACTGACACCTTTCTGTACCTACCTCTGAAGTCCAAGGAGCTGCCTCTTACCAGTGAGGTTAATGAGATACTCCTTAACAGTCACTTCATTCTAGAATTTCCGGTTGTTCCAAAAGGACAATGTGATCTTGCAGCACTCAGTGGATAGCTGAGTTCCTCCACTTACCAGGAAAAGTGGAAGGGTGGTAAGGTAAGATATCTCTTTACAGCAGAGCTGTCCTTTCCTCTTTGAATTGATAAATCATGTTCCCTCCCCTTTACAGTCACCACCCTTTCACATTATGATGTCCACAGCCTGACCTTCAAGTGTTTCCTGTATCTAAGCATGTCTTCTTGGTCACTCATTATGACTTTCACCTGGGGGTGTTTTACACTGGTTTATGTCAAGGAGTCTCTAGACGCCAGATACCAGAGGTGACAGGCCTGAATGACAGAAGCAAGCCTGAAGAGTATTCCAGGATTGTCTGATTTCAATTTTCTACTAGCACCTCATCAATTACAGCAATCCAGACTGTATGAAGGCCCAGACTGTATGAAGGTCCAACAAGGCCCAAGTCTGTGCATATCAAGGCACTATGACAAGGAGGTGGTATTCCAACAGGAAGGCCCTATGCTCCTTCTCAGCCTTCTAAAAATTAGCTTATTTCTGGAAACAAACACTCTTATTTACAAGTAGCATGAGCACTTAGGTATCCCAACCTAACCCCTAAATTCATTCAGCTTTTTGAGAAGAACTGTGTAGCAGACCACCTTTTTCTCTGAAGAGTCCATCCCTAGTGCTAAGGGCAATTCTGATTAGGACTGCTGCAAGGAAAGACCAAGTATCAATTTGTGCTAATCAGAACAGCAAGGGCATCACTCATAAGGTGAGGAACTGCATGACCATAGTCAATACCCATAATCAATCAGATATGCTGAAGGCTACAGGTCCCCTGTGGCATTATGGGTCCCCTCTCTGCATCCACCGAGGGAGGGTGTTTTCCTGATCACTTCTGACCTATGCCTGGCCCGTTCCTGGCCCTACTATTCTGACTTCTCCTCCCACTCCTCTGAGGACACCTTCTCCTGCTCTTCCTCCACCAGCACTTCAACCTCCTCAATGACGTCTTCCACCAGCAACTGTAACTGTTGCCCAGTTTCCAACACTTACCCCTTCTCCAGGGCCTCACATTCCTCCATCGACTCCCTTCCTCCTGATAAGGGTGGCTCCCTCACCTGTTGTGCCACCTGGTCCGTGAACATTCCGAGATATCTGCACCCTGCCAGCATGTCCAGAGCCCCTGAGCCTTGAAGACCTGGGCTCACAATTAAGCAGATTCAGGTTGGTCTCGAGGTGCTCCCGACTTCCTCTAGTCCGACTCTCCATGTGGCCCTGGCATTTATCCAGAGCTTCAAAGGATCTGGACAACAAAGCATAGCAGGTTCCCACAGCCTCAGTCAGTTCAGTTCATTTCAGTCATTCATTCATTTCTGAATCTTTGCAAAGCCTTGAACTGCAGTAGCTAGGCTTCCCTGTCTACCACCAATGCCTGTCGTCCACCCAAACCCATGTCCATTGAGTTGCTGATGCCATCCAACCACCTCATCCTCTCTCATCTCCTTCTCCTCCTGCCCTCAATATTTCCCAACATCAGGGTCTTTTCAAATGAGTCATTTCTTTGCATAACGTGGCTAAAGTATTGGAGTTGCAGTTTCAAAACAAGTCCTACCAAGGAACACCCAGGACTAATATTTAAGATGGACTGTTTGGATCTCCTTGCAGTCCAAGGGATACTCAAGAGTATTCTCCAATACCACAGCTCAAAAGCATTAATTATTCAGTGCTTAGCTCTCTTTATATTTCAAATCTCACATCCATACACATTCAGCCTAAGTCACTCACCTTCAATTGGGTTCTTGCCTACAGCCTGTTAGTGGGGAATGTGAGACATGCTTGTTCCCAGAGACTTGTGACATCACACATACATAATATGTTGGTGAGAGGGGACTGACTTCTATACCCTAATCTCCAGGCCCTATCAGGAACCAATCAAATGGATCCTAAGGGCTTTCCTTACAGGAACATGCCAGTTGGAATAATTTGCACTCTTGGAATGGGGACCCAGCTGCCAAACTTGGCTCAAGACAAAGTTGTGGCTGAGTCCCCAGAAACCATTTGCATGAGTAACAGTGCACAAAATTTTGACGAGGGAGTGGGATAGCAGGGCCAATAACAGCCAAATCAGGGAACCTAAAACTGATGCTTCAATGCTCTTCAAGCCTGAAATTTCCTCTGAGACAGCGGGAAAATATTTGTGCTCAGGAGTCCACACAGGTGAGACAGGGTTCCTGGGTACCTCAGGGACAGAGGTGCTCACCTTGGATCCAAACTGCAAGCCCTGGGCAGGACGTGGGGGTGAGGAGATCAGCTGCTGCAGATTCCATCCCCAAACTTTTACATTAGGATAGAGAGGTGTCAGGAATGCACTCAATCTCTGAGTAAGGAGTACACCACTTTCCTGTCTGACTTCCACATGGCACCCCCTAAACAAACCATCCTGGAACACCTGGCACAACATCTGTCAGCTCCAAGTATAGGGACACAAATGGAAACAGGGAACACAGGTGTTTCTCTAGCTGAAGTACCAATGGCTCATATAAATAGAGAGATTTCCTTATTTCTTAGGAAAATACGAAAATCTCCATTGTGATCTTCAGATGTGAAGTATAGAGAACTCCAACTTCCATGAAAGAGGATTAGTCCCTAGATTTTGATATAGGACATAGAGATAATTTCATAGGGGGAAATTATATAAATGAGAAATACAAACAATTCCATATTTCATGGGGGAAAACCCATTGTCTTGATATAAATGAAAAATACAAATAATTCCATATTTCATGAAGAAACAGTGGTGGCCAGAATTTCATTTTTGAAATAGAGCTAGTTCCAAATCCATATCGCTTCCCCATATCTTAATTGCATTCTAAATGTCAGTAAAACTTAATTGATATGTTCATATAGGACATAAACAATTTCACAGTTCAACCAGGAAAATGTCAGATCAACGTTCATATGCAAAATATCTAGAATTCCATACTCAGAAAGGAAAAGTGTGTGCATATATCCATATGTGAAATATACACGACTCAATATATGATGAAAGAAATACATAAGTAGATTTTCAAACATGAAACACAGATTTATTTCATATGAAAAAAGCTACACCCATATTTTCCTAGGTGACATATAGAATGTTACATATTTCATACAGGAAAATCATCATTCAGTTTTTCATATGCATGAAGCAGGGCATCCAAAGCGAGTGCTCTGGAACAACCCAGAAGGATAGGGTAAGGGGGGATGTGGGGGGGGGATGGATGATCCATGGGTCACACTGAAACCTGTGACTCATTAATGTAGATATATGCCAGAAATCATCACGATATTGTATAGAATTTATCTTCAGATTAAAATGAAAAATGAATACATTTTGAAAGAAAACATCAAAGAATAAGGGACTCTACACAGTGATCTATGATGATTTAAAGGGGAAAGAAATCCAAAAATGAAGTGATATATGCACAGATGAAATTGATTCAGTTTGACTGATTTACAGCAAACAAAATTATAAAGTGACTATAGTTCAATAAAAAAAAAGTTTTAAAATATGACAAATCAACTATACTTCCAACAGTGAATAAATAAATGGTTCCCCTGTTTGCAATATAAATGTCCTTGAGGACATTGTGGTCTGTAAAATACTTCAATTAGCAGAAGACAAAAATTTTATAATCACATGACATTGTTAAAATACCTGTTATAGAAACAGAGTGGAATATGGTTTTATGAGCCAGTGGAAATGGACCATAATGGTCCACGTTACCAACTTTTCTGCATAGGTTAAATAATCTCATCAAGGAAGACTGTAATAGAAGCACAATGAACTTGGAATGGTAGCCCTTAGGAAAAAATACAAGTGAAGTTTGAAGTCCAGCTCCACCAATGGTCAGCCTCTCAGCAGAGTGTAGTGAAAATCTCTGGCCTTGGGCTGGGTATCGAGCAGCAGAGTTTCAGGACAGGCTGGGTTTTGAAGAGGCTTAGAGTCCTTGTGTGAGCCACTCACTGACATGACAGATTTCAAAGCAATAGCCAATGTGTCCCATCCCCATATTCCCAACCTAAGGGCTGTGGCAATTTGCATGGGACACTGTCTGTGGGACCCAGTGCCACAATTGAGGAAACTGAACACCAACTGTATACTGGCCACCTGTTTCCCTCATTAAAGGTGGCTGGGTATGGGTTGGGGGTCTTGGTAAGAAGAGGGCACGGAGAACTGAGAGTTCTCAGCTGGGACTGGGACCTGTTGGGAGGACCAAGAATAGGTGCTGAATGAATTCCCCCAGAGAGGATAGCCAGTCTGCACAAGAACACCATCCTGCTAACCAGGATCTTGGAAGGTGAAAGTCAAACTTGGGGCCTTTCCTTTTAGGGTAAGGAATGATATTTACTTTCCATGGAGGTTTACAGGAACATCACTACCTGACCCTGACCCTACCTCAAGAACAGAGGATCTACAGGATGAAATTTGCAATAGCCAATCACACCCTTCCCTCACCTTTCCCATAAGTGGGCTCTGCTGAAAGCTTTCAGGCAGATAGCTTTTTTTAAATGCATAAGCCACCCAATTCCTTTCGTTTCCTGCAATAAAATTCCCTCTGTTTTAAACTCAGATGTTCTGATATTGCTTAGGTTAACTATGTTGGGTACATGTGTATTTGGTAACAGTAGCACATTATCTCTCAAATCTTTGAAGGGTAGCAAACTATCTGAGAGAATGCCTCATTCTCTCATGAAAGTTTGAGAATGTATCTCCTTCTTCTGTATAAAGCAAATTAGGAAGGGTTGATGGTTACCTCAATTACCAGGTGACTTTAGTTTACCTCAATTACCAGGTGACTTTAGGATAAACTGAAAAAAAATTGTCATCATGTCTTATTTAAAGACTATTATTATTTTGAAAATTCTGTAGTGAACTGACTTGCTAGGATACACATAGGCAGTATATCTTTGTCTTTACAAATTTTAGTAGTCTCCATATCATGAGCATCACATTATGGTTTAATATTCATTCAAAAGCAAAAATGTTTTACTTCCCTTATATATTTGTTGTGAGGATTTCTAGGTTGGTAAGAAATTTTGAATTTTTGTTTCTCCTATATTACTTCTGGACAACCCATTTTTCTTAATTGGCTGTTTTCTCTGCTAGGGAGACCTGGTTACTGGGGTGAACCTGGGAAACAGATGCATATATCAACAAGTGGAAAGAAAAAAGTCAATATAATGTGATAAATTATGTTATCTCAAAATTACAATGTTGAAGCTCTAATTCTCTGTACTTTATTCAAACTGTGAGTAAATTATAATTTCTTTCTTACCCTATTTGGAAATAGGAACTCTAGATAGGTAGTTGGGTTAATATGATTGGCACTTTACAAAAAAAGGAGATAAAGCAGGGACAAAACAGAAACATGACCATGTGAAGACAAAGCTAGAAAATGGCCACTAAAAATTCGAGTTCTCAGATGAAAACAAATCAGCTGACCCTTTAGTTACTGGCTTGATCCTCAGAAGTTTGGAAAACATTTCCTGAAGCTCACTGGTGTGGGAAACTTTGTTGTGGCAGCTTTAGCAAACCGATATATGCATTTCTCTTGAAAATAATGTCAGTTCCAAAGAATCCACCTTTTCTTAGATATATTTTCAGGGAATGGAAACTGGAAGAAAAATCTCTTACTCATCAACTGAAAATGCTCACAAACTTCTCGTGCTCCCTAAGGCTTTTCATTGTCTCTTTAGAGATTCAGCTGGGTTAGAACTTATTTCACCAGGCCTCTCTGTTTCTGAGAACTCCAAGAGACCACCATTTTAGCTCACAAACTACATATCCTAAAAAAAATATAGGAATGCAATCTAATCTAAACTCAAGGTCTCTAATCTAAACTCAAGGTCTCTAACCTATGGAGGTGCACATGGTCCTCAGCCACACCAAGGGCTGTTATGAGCAGCAAAATCACAGCTCTAGGCAAGCTTACTGTTTACACCTGCAGACATTCTAGACACATATCCCCAGGATTGATAGAGAGGGTAGATTTTAAGTCCTCTACCAACTAAAGAAATAAAACCTCTTGACCTTCTGTCTTCAGTTCAGTTCAGTCACTCAGTCATGTCTGATTCTGTGCGACTCCATAAACGGCAGCCCCTAGGCTGCCCCATTCCTGGGATTCTCCAGGCAAGAACACTGGAGTGGCCTTCTCCAATGCATGAAAGTGAAAAGTGAAAGTGAAGTTGCTCAGTCGTGTCCGACTCCTAGCGACCCCATGGACTGCAGCCCAGCAGGCCCCTCCATTAATGGGATTATCCAGGCAAGAGTACTGGAGCGGGTTGCCATTGCCTTCTGCGATAACCAAGACATGCATAACTAAGAATATTTGGAGGTAACTGTACTAGATACAGGACACCTTGGGGAAGAGGTACAACCAAAGTAAAGTAATATAAAAGCTTTTAGTGCCAGTTTCAGAAAGCAAATGTTCATCTCCTGGATGACACAGTTGATAGGATTCAAATCACTAATAACTGTCAACTTAGCCAGAGGGCAATGCAGGTTCCTTCTATGGAACATAATCAAAGAAGTTTCAGTTCAGGCCTGTCTGTAGGCTCACATTTCAATTCCTCAAACATTTTCATTCAATCAGCAGACAGTTCAAAATATGGACAATGTATATGCACTCTTGGAAGACGATGAAGACTGCAAGAATAAAATACACATCTAGTGCAAGCAACAGGGAGTGCTACAGGTTGCTGATTAGATAGAGGAAGACGGAGAGGAGAATTTAATGGAGATTTCAGGGCTAGGCTTTTTGAGCTGGTGGGAGCAGCTCCAGGCCTGCCTGCAGACCTCAGGGACATTTTTCAATATTTAATAAACTAATGTGATCTCTGGCATCATTGAGCTTTTGCAATCTTCAGTTCAGTCGCTCGTCGTGTCCAAATCTGCAACCCCATGAATCACAGCATGCCAGGCCTCCCTGTCCATCACCAACTCCCGGAGTTCACTGAGAGTTGCATCCATTGAATCAGTGATGCCATCCAGCCATGTCATCCTCTGTCGTCCCTTTCTCTTCCTGCTCCCAATCCCTCCAAGAATCAAAGTCTTCTCCAGTGTGTCAACTCTTCACATGAGGTGGCCAAAGTACTGGAGTTTCAGCTTCAGCATCATTCCTTCCAAAGAAATCCCAGGGTTGATTTCCTTCAGAATGGAGTGGTTGGATCTCCTTGCAGTCCAAGGGACTCTCAAGAGTCTTCTCCTACACCAACCTTAATGCCTCTTGATATTTTACTAGACCAAGTGCAGTGCCACCACTTAGAAATTCAGGAGAGATTATTTGGAGGAGGGTGGGTCTTGTGGCAGACTTCTCTATCTGATTTGTTTCAACAAATCTTACTTAATAGCATACGTAATCAAGCTGGAGCCAGGATTCACCTATATATAACCCATTCTCCGAGAAATAGTTCAATTCAGTTATCTTAAGCTCAGCCATGTCAATTCTTTGTGACCCCATGGCTTGTAACATGCCAGGCTTTCCTATTCATGACCAGCCCCTGTAGTTGCTCAAACTCGTGTCTATTGAGCCAGTGCTCTCATCCCACCAATTAATTCTCCACCATCCCCTTCTGCTCCTGCCTTCAATCTATACCAGGCATCAGGGGCTTCTTCAATGAATCTGATTTTGCATCAGCTGGCTGAAATTTGGAGCTTCAGCTTCAGTCCATCCAGTGACTATTCAAGGCTGATCTCCTTTAGGTTTGACTGGTTTGATCTTCTTGCAATCCAGTTCACTTTAGTTGCTCAGTCATCTCTGATGCTCTGTGACCCCATAGAGGGAGCACATAGGCTTCCCTGTCCATTACCAACTCCCGGAGTCCACCTTAACTAAATTCCATTGAGTCGGTGATGTCACACAACCATCTCATCCACTTTCCTCCTACAAAGTTAAAGAAATAAAGTGATGTCACTAAGTTGTCTTTGACTCTTTATGAACACATGGACTGTAGCCCAGCAGGCTCCTCTATACATGGAATTTTCCAGGCATGAGTACTGAAGTGGACTGCCATTTCCTTCTCCAGGGGATCATGCTAAAGCAAGGATTGGACCCATGTCTCATGCGTTGCAGGGAGACAATTTGCCTTCTGAGCCACCAGGGAATCCCACAAGGTGATCTTAAAGCACCTTCAAGATAATTTAATTTAGGCCATCTACAAGTAAACTTCCAACCCACTTCCTTTTCTCAGGGTTCATGTGCATTACCTCAATTTACTAGTTTCCAGTGAAGCCCATGTCTTAAGGCTGTGAGAATAAACTGAATACACTTGCTCTTTCATCACTTGTAGTTGTCTTTTGCCATTTTGAAGACTCGCAGTGGTTTCCTCCAGAGACCGTCAGCACCTGTATATATATAACCCTACACAGGGGGCCACACCATTCTGCTTTATGAGGTCAGCAAGTCAATTCCCTAGCTCATTGTAGCCCTTGGTGAGCCTTGAAATCACACAGTCCCAACCTGAAAACTCTAGAGGAGGATCGAGAGAAATTATGTTGGTTCGGTGAGTTAAGAAGCATTTTACATGACCCTTATGAGCCCAAGAAACTCACCTGTCATCCTAATCTCTCTAAATACACACTGATGTGTCACATGTCAGGGGAAGTGTGTCACCTACAAACCTTGGTTCACAGCCACAATGTTCGGGCTTTCATTCTGTTTTCTCTCACCTTTCACCATTATCTAGCTTTGAATATCTTGCCTAAAATCCCTCCTTGAAAATTCAGCTCTATTTAAGTGTCTGTGCAAATGAGGATCATCCCACTTTCCTCTTAAAAGGTGGTCTTAAAGCACTTTGAAGGCCGTTTAATTCTGGGCCACTTACCAGAAGACTCCCATACCATCTCCGTTTCTGTGTTCACCTAGCTGTCAGTTTTCCCATTTCCAGACTGAAACCCTTGTCTTCAGGCTGTGAGAATGCAGTGAAAAAGCTTGACCTTTCTTCACTGGAGCTGTCTTTTGTCATTTTGAAGAAGGAGTGGTGTGTTCAATAGCCTCTGAGCACCCCTGTATAAGCCCCTCTCCACGGGGCAGCACTCTTATTCTTTATGACGTCATCAAGTTATTTCATCCAACCAATGGCAGCCCTAGTTTAGGCTTGACATCGCAAAGGCTCATTCTGAAGGGGAAGACGGCGATAAATTCAGATGGTTTGATCCGATCCTTATGGGACCATGAGACTCTCATGCCATCTTCATCTCTCTACCTCCACACTATTTAACACAAGGCATGGGTAATGTTTCTCCTCCATACCTGGCTTAACAGCCAGATTATTCAGGCTTTCATTCTGCTCTCTCTCACATTTCACCATTATCTAGTTTATAATATCTCGTCTAAAATCCCTCCTTGAAAATTAGGATGTATTTCAGTGTCTGTGGAGATCATTCCACTTTCCTCCTACAACACGAAAGAAAGAAAATAAAGTCATTCAGTCATGTCAGACTTTGCGACCCCATGGACTATAGCCCCCCAGGCTCCTCCATCCGTGGAATTTTCCAGGGTGTTTTACTGGAGTGGATTGCCATTTCCTTCTCCAGGTGATTTTCCTGACCCAGGGATCTAACCTGGCTCTCCTGCATTGCAGGGACATACTTTATCGTCTGCTTTACCAGGGAATCTCACAAGGTGATCTTAAAGCACATTGAAGACCATTTGATTCTGGGCCACCTACCAGAAAACTCCCTTCCCACATAATTTTCTCAGTGTTCATGTGGCTCTCCTGAGTTTTCTTGTTTCCACTCTGAAACCCCTGTCTTCAGGCTGTGAGAATGCACTGAATAAGCTTACCCTTGCTGCACTTGGAGCTGTTTTTGTGTGTATGTGTGTGTGTGTGTGTGTGTGTGTGTGTGATTTTGCAGACTTGCAGTGGTCTGATCCAGAGCCCGAGACTCATATATGCCTCTCCAGGGGGCCGCACCCTTATGCTTTATGAGGTCAGCAAGCCATTCCCCCAGTTCACTGTGGCTCTAGGTGAGGCTTTTCATCACACAGCATCATCCTGATGTCTCTCAGGGAGAATGGGGAGAAATTCATATGGTTTAGGTGGGCTAAAAGTGGCATTTTACACGTCCCTTATAAGCACTCAAAACTCACCTGCCTTCCTTATCTCTCTAACTCTTCATTGATGTATCACATGGTAGGGGCAGTGGGTTTCCTCAAACCTGGCTTCACAGCAATAGTATTCAGGCTTTTGTTCTGTTCTCACTTACCTTTCACCATTATCTAGTTTTTAATGTTTTGCCTAAAAACCCCCCTTGATAATTAGGCTGCACTGAAGTGTCTGTGAAAATGATCATTCCACCTTCCTGATATAAGGTGGTTTTAAGGCACCTTGAAGACCGTTTATTTCTGGGCTGCCTGTTGGAACACTTCCATCCTCCTCCTTTTCTCAGTGTTCACGTACATTGCCTCAGTTTTCTAGTTTCCAGTGAAACCCCTATCTTCAGGCTATGAGAACACATTGAATACACTTGCCCTTTCTCCACTTGTAGGCATCTTCTGCCATTGTGAAGACTCGCAGTGGTTTGCTCCAGAGACAGTCAACAACACTATATATAACCCTACCCAGGGGGCCACACTCTTTTGCTTTATGAGGTCGGCAAGTCAATTCTCCAGCTCAATGTCACCCTGGGTGAGGCTAATTAGTTTAAAATATTGTAGCAGTTTTTGCCAATCATTGGCATGAATCTGCTATGGATTTACATATTTCCCATCCTGAAGTCCCCTACCACCTCCCTCCTCGTGCCATCCCTCTGAGTCAGCCAAGTGAACCAGGTCTGAGTACCTTGTCTCTGACATTGAACAGGGACTGGCCATATATCACACATGATAATATACATATTTCACTTCCATTCTCTCAGATCATCCCACATTTGCCTTCTCCCACAGGGTCCAGATGTTATATACATCAGTGTCTATTTTCATCTGTGTCTCTTTTTATGTCTAACATATAGGGTTTTCTTTACCATCTTTCTAAATTCAGTATATATGGTTTAGTATACTGTATTGGTGTTTTGTTGTGTTTCCTGGCTTACTTCATTCTGTATAATAGGCTCCAGTTTCATCCACCTCATTAGAACTGACCCAAATGTCTTTTTTTAAATGACTGAGTAATATTCCATTATGTGTATGTACCACAGCTTTCCTATCTACATGTCTACTGATGGACATCTAAATTTCTTTCATGTCCTGGCTATTGTAAACAGTGCTGTTATGAACATTGGGGTACACATGTCTCTTTCAATTCTGGTTTCCTTGGTGTGCATGCCCAGCAGTGGGAGTGCTGAGTCATATGGTAATTCTATTTCCTTTTTTTTTTTTTTTTTTAATTTTTCTACTTTGCTTTGCTTATAGTTTCCTTCATTGTGCAAGAGCTTTTAAATTTAATTATGTTCCATTCATTTATCCATAATAGTCTTTTATAATCCTTTGTATTTCTTCATTCTTTATTATTATCTCTCTCTTTTTTTTTTTTTTTCTAATTTTGTTGGTTTGATTCTTCTCTCTTTTCATCTTGATGATTTTAGCTAAAGGGTTGTCCGTTTTGTTTATCTTCTCAATGAAAAAGCTTTCAGTTTTATTAATCTTTGTCATTGTTTTTTTTTTTTTTTTTTCTGCTTGGATATTTATTATTTCTTTTTGGTCTTTTTCTAGTTTCAAGTATCAAGTTAGGTTGTCTATTCAATGTTTTTTTCTTATTTCTTGTGGTAGGCTTTTTCTGCTATACAAACAACTAATCTCAAAAATATACAAGCAACTTATGCAGCTCAATTCCAGAAAAATAAATGACCCAATCAAAAAATTGGCCAAATAACTAAATAGACGTTTCTCCAAAGAAGACATAGAGATGGCTAACAAACACATGAAAAGATGCTCAACATCACTCATTATTAGAGAAATGCAAATCAAAACCACAATGAGGTACCACCTCACACAAGTCAGAATGTCTGTGATCCAAAAATCTGCAAGCAATAAATGTTGGAGAGGGTGTGGAGAAAAGGGAACCCTCCTACACTGTTGGTGGGAATGCAGACTAGTACAGCCACTATGTAGAACAGTGTGGAGATTCCTTAAAAATTTGCAAATAGAACTGCCTTATGACCCAGCAATCCCACTGCTGGCGTACACACCAAGGAAACCAGAATTGAAAGAGACCCATGTACCCCAATGTTCATCACAACACTGTTTATAATAGCAGGGCATGGAAACAACCTAGATGTCCATAAGCAGATGAATGGATAAGAAAGCTGTGGTACATATACACAATGGAGTATCAGTCAGACATTAAAAAGAATACATTTGAATCAGTTCTGATGAGATGGAGGAAACTGGAGCTGATTATACAGAGTGAAGTAAGCCAGAAAGAAAAACACCAAAGCAGTATACTAACACATATATATGGAATTTAGAAAGATGGCAATGATAACCCTGTATGCAAGACAGCAAAAAAGACACAGATGTGTATAGTGGACTTTTGGACTCTGTGGGAGGGGGGAGGGTGGAATGATTTTGGAGAATGGCATTGAAACATGTATACTATCATGTAAGAATTGAATCGCCAGTCTATGTCCAATGCAGGATACAGCATGCTTGGGGCTGGTTCACGGAGATGACCCAGAGAGATGTTATGGGGAGGGAGGTGGGAGGGGGGTTCATGTCTGGGAACGCATGTACACCCATGGTGGATTCATGTCAATGTATGGCAAAACCCATACAATATTGTAAAGTAAAATAGTAAAATAAATAAATAAAATAAAATAAAAAAAAAATTCCTTCTTAGAACTGTTTTTTCTATATCCCATAGGTTTTGAGATGTCATGTTTTCAGTGTCTTTTGTTTCTAGGAATTTTTTAAATTTCCCTTTTAATTTCTCTTTGAGAAACGTGTTGTTTAATCTCTACGTGTGTTTGTGTTTCTTACAGTGTTTTTCTTGTCATTGATATCTTGTTTCATAACATTGCAGTTCGAAAAGATGCTTTACACAATTTCAACTTAAAGTTATTGAGATTTGATTTGTGGCCAAGGCGTGATCTATCTTGGGGAATGTTCCATGTGCATTTGAAAAGAAGGTTCATTCTTCTACATTTGGATGGAATGTCCTGAAGATGTCAATGAGATCCATCTCATCTAATATATCATTAAATCATGTCTTTTCTTATTAACTTTCTGTTTTGATGATCTGTCCTTTGGTGTGAGTAGGGTGTTAAAGTCACCTCCTATGACTGTGTAACTGTCTATTTCTCCTTTTATGTCTGTTAGTGTTTGTGTTATATATTTAGGTGTCCCTATGTTACATGCATAAATATTTACAATTGCTATGTCTTCATCCGGGATTGATCCCCTGATCATTATGCAATGTCCTTCCTTATCTCTTGTAATATCCTTTAGTTTATGGTCTATTTTGTCTGATATGAGGACTGTTACTCCAGCTTTCCTTTGCTTCTCATTTGCTTGGAAAATATTTTTTCAACCCCTCACTTTAAGAATATATGTATCTTTAGGTCTGAAGTGGGTTTCTTTTAGACAACATATTTATGTGTCTTGCTTTTCTATTAAGCCAGTCTGTGTCTTTTGTTTAGAGCATTTAATTAATTTACATTTAAGGTAGTTATTTATTTATAAGTTCCTATTACCATTTAGAAGGGGATGACAGCGTATGAAATGGCTAAATGACATCACTGACTCGATGGACATGAGTTTGAGTAAATTCTAAGAGTTGGTGATGAACAGGAAGGCCTGGCATGCTGCAACTCATAGGGTCACAAGGAGTTGGACATGACTGAGTGACTGAACTGGAACTGGATTGTCATTTCCTTAATTGATTGGGGTTAATTTGGTAGATCGTTTTTCTTCTTTTCTGTTTCTTGACAATATAAATCCCTTTATCATTTGTTGTAAAGCTGCTATTGTGGTACTGAATTGTCTTAACTTTTGCTTGTCTGAACAGCTTCTGGTTTCTCCATCAATTTTGAATGAGATGCTTGCTGGGTACAGTAATTTTGTTTGTTGATTTTTCTCTTTCTGTACTTTATATTCTGTCATTCCCTTTTGCCTGAAGAGTTTCTCTTGAAAAAACAGCTCTTAAGTGTATAGGGTTTCCTTTGTATGCTACTCGTTGCTTCTCCTTTGCTGCTTTTAATGTTCTTTCCTTGTGTTTAGTTTTTCATAGTTTGATTAGCATGTGTCTTGCTTGTTTCTCCTTGGAATTATCCTATATGGAGCTCTTTGTGCCTCTTGGACTTGATTGACTATCTCCTTTTCCTTCTTAGGGAAACTTGCAACTATAATCTCTTCAAAAAATTTATGATAGCCTTTCTTTTTCTCTCTATTTCTGGGATTCCTATAATTCAAATATTGTTGCACTTAATATTGTCCCAGATGTTTCTGAAACTATCCTCCATTGTTTTAATTATTTTTACTTTATTCTACTCTTCAGCAGTTATATTCATCATTTTATCTTCCACCGCATTGATTTGTTCTTCTGCTTCAAATATTCTGCTATGGATTCCTTTCAGAGTATTTTTAATTTCAGTAGTTTTGTTGTTCTTCTCTGTGTGTTTATTCTTTACTTGGTCTAGGTCTTCATTCATTGATTCTTGAATTTTCTTCATTTTGTTTTCAAGGTTTTTTATTATTTTTACTACCATTATTCTCAACTTTTTTTCAGACAGTTTAGCTATTTCTTCTCCATCTATTTGGATTTCTATGTTTCTAGCTTGTTCCTTATTTTGTGTAGTATTTATCTGCCTTTTCTTGTGTTTGACTTCACCTTTCCAAAGGCTTCAATGTTGAATTCTTTCTTCCTTTTGCTTTCTTCCCTCTTAAGGTTGGTCCAGTGATTTGTGTATGATTCATATAGGGTGAGACTTGTGCGGAACTTTTGTTCATTTTTCCTCTGATAGGCAAGGCTGAGTGAGGTGGTAAACATGGCTGCTGCTGATTTAGTTTTTATTTTTATTTATTTTTATTTTTTTTTTATTTTTTTATTTTTTGGATGAGGTTTCCTGCACATGGTGCTACTGGTGTTTGGGTGTTGCAGGGTCTTGTATTCAGGTGATTCCTTTGTGTGAGTTCTCACTATGTGATACTTCATAGGGTTAGTTCTGTGGTAGTCTAGGATTTTTGAGTCTGTGCTCTCACTGCAAAGGCTCAGGACTTGATCTCTTGTCAGGAACCAAGATTCCACATTTGGTTTGTTATGGCATTAAATGAGATTATAAGAAATATCCAAAAATGAGAACCCAAAGATGAACCCCAGAAAAATAGCAGTTACAAAATCAGCAAATAGTAATGAAAATAATGTAATATACACATATACATCCATGAGCAAATTTAAAAGAATCCAACAAAAATAATGCACAGTAGTTGAACTGGCTTATGAAGTGAATCAAAAATTATACTTACCAGTTAAGAACAAAACTAACTATAGCACAGACTGGAAAACAAAACTAAAGCATGGTGCCAAGTGGGGAATAAAGCAATGAAAAGAAAACTAAAGCAACCTAGATGTACATCACCAGATGAATGGATAAGAAATCTGTGGTATATATACACAATGAAATATTACTCAGGCATTGAAAATAATGCTTTTTAATCAGCTTTAATGAGATGGATGAAACTGGAGCCTATTAGTGAAATAAGTCAGAAAGAAAAACACCAGTACACTATGTTAATGCATATATATGGAATTTGAAAGATGGTAATGATAACCCTCTATGAGAGACAACAAAAGGGACATAGATGTATAGAACAGTCTTTTGGACTCTGTGGGAAAAGGGGAGGGTAGTATGATTTGAGACAATAGGATTTAAACATGTATATTATCATATGTGAAACAGATCACCAGTCCAGGTCTGATGCATAAGACAGGGTGCTCAGGGCTGGTGCACTGGGATGACCCTGAGGGATGGGATGAGGGTTCAGAATAGGGGAACACATGTACACCCATGGTGTATTCATGTCAATGTATGGCAAAAATCATTACAGTATTGTAAAGTACTCAGGCTCCTATTTAAATAAATAATAATAATAAATAACCTAACAAATATCTTGAGAGGAATGGAAAGAAAGGAAAGAAAGAAAGACTACATATGCAAAGTTAAATAGAGGTAGTTGAAGAAGACTTGTATAATTAAAGATTAATGGCAAGGAGGAAATAAAAGTAGGAATGGCAAACAAAAAAATGTAAAATAATATAATAGACTGAAAAAAAATAATTTAAAACATAAAAAAAGAAAAAAAAAAGTAAGAAGAAATTAAAAAAAAAAAAAAAAAGAAAGAAAAGAAAAGGAAAACTCCACAGAACTGCAAAAGCTTAACCTAGAGGCAGAAGTTTGTAACAACAATAAAATATGTGACTGAATATACACATATAAATATACATGCATAAGGAAACCCAGAACAGTACAACAAAAATAGGGTACAATAGATCGATTTCTTACACACAGTTCAGTTCTGTTCAGTTCAGTCTCTCGGTCATGTCCGACTCTTTGCGACCCCATGAATCTTAGAACAACAGGCCTCCCTGTCCATCACCTAATCCCAGAGTTTACTCAAACTCACACGCATTGAGTCATAGATCACATCTAGCCATATCATCCTCTGTCTTCCCCTTTTACTACTGACACCAATCCCCTCTAGCATCAGAGTCTTTTGCAATAAGTCAACTCTTCGCATGAGGTGGCCAAAGTACTGGAGCTTCAGCTTTAGCATCATTACTTCCAAAGAACACCCAGGACTGATCTCCTTTAGAATGGACTGGTTGGACCTCTTTGCAGTCCAAGGGACTGTCAAGAGTCTTCTCCAACACCACAGTTCAAAAGCATCAATTCTTCGGTGCTCAGCTTTCTTCACAGTCCATCACTCACATCCACACATGACCACTGGAAAAAGCATAGCCTTGACTAGACGGATCTTTGTTGGCAAAGTAATGTCTCTGCTTTTCAATATGCTATCTAGTTTCATAACTTTTCCTCCAAGGAGTAAGCATCTTTTAATTTCATGGCTTCAGTCACCACCTGCAATAATTCTGGAGCCCAAAAAATAAGTCTGGCAAAAAGCTGCAAGAAGAGATAAGAAAGCCTTCCCCAATGATCAATGCAAGGAAATAGAGAAAAATGACAGAATGGGGAAGACTAGAGATCTCTTTGAGAAAATTAGAGATACCAAGGGAACATTACATGAAATGATGACCTCGATAAAGGACATAAATGGTATGGACCTAACAAAAACAAAAAATGTTAAGAAGAGGAGGCAAGAATACACAGAAGAACTGTAAAAAAAAGATCTTCATGAAAAACATTATCACGATGGTATGATTACTCACCTAGAGCCCCAGACAACCTGTAATGTGAAGTCAAGTGAGCCTTAGAAAGCATCACTATGAACAAAGCTAGTGGAGGTGATGGAATTCCAGTTTAGCCATTTCAAATCCTGAAAGATGATGTTGTGAAAGTGCTGCACTCAATATGCCAGCAAATTTGGAAAACTCATTAGTGGTCACAGGACTGAAAAAGGTCAGTTTTCATTTCAATCCCAAAGAAAGGCAATGCCAAAGAATTCTGAAACTACCATACAATTGCACTCAAACACAGCAGACAAAAAACTATATATACCAGAAGAATACTACCTAAAGCACAAACAGAAAAATAATATTCGAGCAAGGTGCCAATAGAGGAATAAAGCAATGGAAATAAAACTAACAATGTTGAAAGGAAAGGAAATAAAGAAAAGAAAGAAAAGATATGCAAAGGTAAAAGAGGTAGATGAAGATTTATATACATTAAAGTTTAACCACAAGGGGAAAATAATTGGAAAGTCAAACCAAGGAATAAGTATAATAGGTTAAATATAAATATAATAAGCACAAAAATATAATAGATTAAAAAATTAATTAAAACAGTATAAAAGAACAACAACAACAACAAAAAGAAGACAGTTAATAGAAAAAAGAAAAAGAAAAAGAAAACTCCATAGAACAGCAAAAGATCAACGCAGAGGCAGAGGTTTATTACAACAATAAAACGTATCACTGAATATCCAAATATATATTACACATATATACACATATGGAACTGTTCACGTATATACCCGTAAGGAACATCAAAAGAGTAAAACAAAAATAGGGAACATTAAACTGACCCAACAAACAAAGAAAACTAAAATTATATCCATAAGAACAAAACTAGTTAAGCACAAATTGGAAAACAAAAAGAGAGCAAGGTTCTAATTGGGGAATAAAGCAATTGAAACTAACGTATTTTGGAGAGAAAAGGAGAGAAAGAAAGAATAGATATGCATAGTTAAACAGAGATAGATAATGGTGATCTATATGCAATAATTATTAACTGAAAGGGGAAAAGAACAGTGGGAAAAGCAAACAAAGGAATAAATATAGAAAAAATAATAATTGGTTTACAAAATGAAAAATTAAAATTATAGAAAGATACAAGAAAAATAAAGGAAAAACTCTACAGAACTGCAACATCCAAACGTAGAAGCTAAGGTTTATAAAGCAATAAAAAATGTGACTGCTGGGAAAAAAGAAGCTCAAAAGCATCAATAGATTTCATAGTGCCAATTAAATCTATAACTACGATGTGGGGGATCCAAAAGAATCTAAGAACAAGTCAAAATGGAAGCATAATATATGTTTATCTTGAGTCACTGCTGTAAGAGTCCAAACTGTAGCTGGAAGTCACAGTCCACCTCACCTCTCTAGGATACCTTCCAATAATGTGCTGATCTCTGGACCTGCTATAACTACAGCTCAGGTACTAATCTGGTCCTACTCCTATGTTTTTTTACCTGCAATGTCCACAGTTATAAGAACTTGGGTGTTTTCTTTTGTGGGAATGACTTTTTACATATTCCATATACATAGGGTCTGCCTAGTTGATTGTGTGTATTTAACCTGCAGCTTGTACAGCTGGTAGGAAGGTTTTTGGGGCTTCTTTCTTAGCCACATTGCCCCTGGGTTTCAAATGTGGTTTTATTTCCATTTCTGCATGTGGATTGTCCACTGGGGTTTCCCACCGAGGCTGCCCTGGAGGACTTGGGTTTGCCCCTACGAGGGCCAGGTGTGGAGGTGGGGCAGCTGCTTAGGTCACAGGGCTTCTGGCAGCACCACATACTCAGGAGGGTTGATAACTATGGCAGCAGAGAATATAGCGCTGTAGAAGGGCACACAGGATTGGCCAATACACTCCAGTATTCTTGCCTGGAGAATCCCCACAGTGACAGAGAATTCTTGGAGGTCACAGTCTACAGGGTAGAAAATAGTGAGACACTACTCAAGCGACTCTGCACACATAGACCCAAGACTATTTGACTCTGGCAGCTCTTCCACAGTGAGAGTTGAACATGAAGTTGGCACACCTGCTTGGCTTCCAGGGAATGGCAGCGGGAAGTGTGCAGGGACTCAGACTGCCTCCATTGCAGGAGTTATGGCCCTATCAGAGTCTTTTTTCCAGCCTCTTGTAGCTGGCGATCAGGGAGCCTCTTTGGCTAGTTTTTCTCTGTAGCTCCACTCAATCAGAAATTTAGAAGTTTCCCTTGTCTGGGGTCCTTATCTATTGTCCAGTGTGTCAGGTACATAGAGGGGCCCCCTTTGCTGGGGTGCTACTCTGTAGTTCAGTGAGTGAAGCACTTAAAGGGGCTCCCTGGGTGGAGTATTGCTCTGTGTTCTGTGAGCCAGGTGCTTGATGGGTCAGCCTCACTATTATTCAGCTGCCAGTCCTGGCAAGTGGAAAGAGAGAGACTATGGTGATGGCTCCACTTCCTACATGTGACTGAGCAGTATCATCTTGCTTCTATGGCTTCCTGGGTTACCTCCACAGGCATTTCCCATCACAATCTCCTCCCACACATCCCCTCAATACCTCTCTCTATAGTCAACAGCAGCTTTTATCCTGAGATAGCTCCACAATCACCACCTCCAGCTCCCAGCTGCTGTGCCCTCTAGGGGACCTGAATTCTTGTCTGGGGTGGTATGGCTGCAGGGAGGCCAATGAAAATAATGTCTCATTTTCATTCCATCCAGCCTGCTACAGATCAGCTGTTTTTCTCTCAGGCTTAAATGTTTCTCCTCTGATCCAGGCAATTACCCCAAAGTGGGGATTGGACACTTTCTTCAGTTCTCCCACCCACAGAGGACAGTCCAATCCTACTACACTCTTGTTTTCCCCCCTTGGTTCCTTCATCCTACCGAGTTTTGTGGTTATATATATTTTCTGCTGGTCAGGTACCCCTCTAATCTATCAGCCGGTGTTCTGCAAGCACTTCTGTGTCTGAAAATGTGTTTCTGAAGTGACCCTGAATAAAGAGATATTCCACGTCCACCTACTCCTCCAACATCTTGTTCATCTCAAATATTTGACTATTAGAAATGATCGCTATAGATGTTAAAGTGCACGTCTTTGGACAAACTTTTTATTTTATTTTATTTTTTTCCTCATGCTTATCAGTACAAACCTAGGAATGGGATAGCTGAGTCATATGGTCCCCCAATGTGTAACTTTTTAAGAAGCATCCAAACTCTTTTATATCATGGCTCTACCATTTTTTATTTCCATAAACAGTGCATGAAAGTTCAAATATTTTAATCAAATCATCATACTTGTTCTTGTCTGTTCTCTCATTAGAGCCATCCTTTCGTTGCACCCTGTGTGCTTAGCTGCCATCTGTATATCTTTTTTAATGAATTTCATGTTCAAATTTTAATCCATTTTTTTGAAGTAGTGCCTTTCATATATTTTGTCAGATTCTTAAGTTTTTCATACTTTAAGGTTACATTTTTTATTTTGATTTTCCATTGTCTGCCCTACTATATTGAAAAACATTGATTACATTTCATATATAATCTGTATATCTTGCGACATTGCTTAAATTCTTAGTTATTCTGTGGTTGCTCTAGATTTCACTGGATATTCTACACAGCTGTCACCAACAAATAAGAACAGTTTAATTCTTCTTTTCCAAACTGGATAACTTTTCAATTATTTCCTAATATGACTTCATGGACAGAAATCCAATATAATTAGAGTGGACACCTTTTTGTTGATTTTGATCTTAGAAGTAAAACATTCAGTATTCCACCATAAAGTGTGATGTCGGTTATACAGTTTATTACCTTCATCAGGTGGAGAAAGTTTTCTATTTCTAGTTTGCTAAGAGTTTCTAGACAGAATTGTTCAGTTGTGTGCAGCTCTTTGCAAACTCATGAACTGTAAGCACAATAGGCTCCCTTTTCCTTGGGTATTTTCCAGGCAAGAATACTAGAGTGGGTTGCTATGTCCTTCTCCAGGGGATCTACCCAACCCAGGGATGGAACCCAGTGTCCCACATAACAGTCAGGTTCTTTGCCAGCTGAGCCACAAGGGAAGACAAGTGAAGCAAGGACAAGTGTATTCAGTGCAGTCTCACAGCCTGAAGACAGGGGTGTTTCAGACTGAAAACTAGAAAACTGAGAAGAGCTAAATGAAAACTGAGAAAAGGAGGAGGGACAGGAAAGTTTTCTGGTAGGTGGCCCAGAATTAGAAAGTCTTCAAGGTGTTTTCAGACCACCTTGTAGGAGAAAACTGGAATGATTCTTATTTCCACGCACTTCAATACAGCCTAATTATTATGAACGGATTGTAGGCAAGATATTAAGAACTAGTTACTGGTTAAAGCTGAGAAATAACAGAAAGAAAGCCTGAGTACTGTGGCTGTGAGGCAAGGTTTGGAGAAGACACACTCTCCCTACAATGTGACCCATCATAATTTACTTAGAGAGATGAGGATGGCAGGTGAATTTGGAGGGTTCTTAAGGGAATTTAAAATGCCTCATTTCTCCCAGGAAACTATCTGAGTTGTTCCTCATATCCCATAGAGGTGTCAGAACGGGGCTTTGTGATATCAAGGCTCTCCCAGGGCCAGTATTGGCTGGTGAAGTGACTTGCTGACCTCATAAAGCATAACTGAGATGCTTTATGCCCCCTGAAGATAGGTATATATATAGGAGTGCTCAGGGGCTTTGGAGAAGACTAAAAAAGAAATAAATTGAATCCAAATTGGAAAAGAAGAAGTAAAACTTTCACTGTTTGCAGATGACATGATCCTCTACATAGAAAACCCTAAAGACTCCACCAGAAAATTACTAGAGATAATCAATGAATACAGTAAAGTTGCAGGATAATAAATCCACACACAGAAATCCCTTGCATTCCTATACACTAATAATGATAAAGTAGAAAAAGATATCAAGGAAACAATTCCATTCACCATTGCAATGAAAATAGTAAAATACTTAGGGATATATCTACCTTAAGAAACTAAAGACCTATATATAGAAAACTATAAAACACTGATGAAAGAAATCAAAGAAGACACTATTAGATGGAGAAATATACCATGTTCACAGATCAGAAGAATCAATATAGCGAAAATGAGTATACTACCCAAAGCAATTTACAAATTCAATGCAATCCCTATCAAGCTACCAGCCATATTTTTCACAAAACTAGAACAAATAATTTCAAGATTTGTATGGAAATACAAAAAAAAAAAAATAAAAAAAAAAAAAAAAACCCGAATAGCCAAAGCAATCTTGAGAAAGAAGAATGGAACTGGAGGAATCAACTTGCCTGACTCCAGGCTCTACTACAAAGCCTCAGTCATCAAGACAATATGGTACTGGCACAAAGACAGACATAAAGATCAATGGAACAAAATAGAAAGCCCAGAGATAAATCCACACACATATGGACACCTTATCTTTGACAAAGAAGGCAAGAATATACAATGGAGTAAAGACTATCTTTTTAACAAGTGGTGCTGGGAAAACTCGTCAACCACTTAAAAGAACGAAACTAGATCACTTTCTAACACCACACACAAAAATAAACTCAAAATGGATTAAAGATCTAAATGTAAGACCAGAAACTGTAAAACTCCTAGAGGAGAACATAGGCAAAACACTCTCCGACATAAATCACAGCAGCATCCTCTGTGATCCATCTCCCAGAATACTGGAAATAAAACCAAAAATAAATAAAATATATCTAATTACAATTAAAAGCTTCTGCACAACAAAGGAAAACATAAGCAAGGTGAAAAGACAGCCTTCTGAATGGGAGAAAATAATAGCAAATGAAGCAACTGACAACTAATCTCAAAAATATACAAACAACTTATGCAGCTCAATTCCAGAAAAATAAACGACCCAATCAAAAAATGGGCCAAAGAACTAAACAGACGTTTCTCCAAAGAAGACATACGGATGGCTGACAAACACATGAAAAGATGCTCAACTTCACTCATTATTAGAGAAATGCACATCAATACAACAATGAGGTACAACTTCACACCAGTCAGAATGTCTGCGATCCAAAAATCTGCAAGCAATAAATGCTGGAGAGGGTGTGGAGAAAAGGGAACCCTCCTACACTGTTGGTGGGAATGCAGACTAGTGCAGCCACTTTGGAGAACAGTGTGGAGATTTCTTAAAAAATTGCAAATAGAACTACCTTATGACCCAGCAATCCCATTGCTGGGCATACACACTGAGGAAACCAGAATTGAAAGAGATGTGTGTACCCCAATGTTCATCACAACACTGTTTATAATAGCCAGGGCATGGAAACAACCTAGATGTCCATAAGCAGATGAATGGATAAGAAAGCTGTGGTATATAGACACAATGGAGTATCAGTCAGACATTAACAAGAATACATTTGCATCAGTTCTGATGAGATGGATGAAACTGGAGCCGATTATACAGAGTAAAGTAAGCCAGAAAGAAAAACACCACTACAGTATACTAACACATATATATGGAATTTAGAAAGATGGCATTGACTACCCTGTATGCAAGACAGCAAAAAAGACACAGATGTGTACAACGGACTTTTGGACTCAGAGGGAGAGGGAGAGGGAGGGATGATTTTGGAGAATGGCATTGTAACATGTATACTATCATGTAAAAATTGAATTGCCAGTCTATGTCCGATGCAGGATACAACATGCTTGGGGCTGGTGCACGGTGATGACCCAGAGAGATGTTATGGGGAGGGAGGTGGGAGGGGGGTTCATGTTTGGGAACACATGTACACCCATGGTGGATTCATGTCAATGTATGGCAAAACCAATACAGTATTATAAAGTAAAATCAAGTAAAAATAAAAATTAAAAAACAAAAAAAAGAAAGAAAAAAAATGACTAAGGTGACTAGGAAGCTGCAAGACTCTAGAGCTGTAAGGGAGCAACTGACTTTAGATACACAGAAGGAAAAGATGAAGATCTCCTATCAACTGAGGTCAAAAAGTCCAAAACAAGTCAAGGTGAGCTGAACCCACCCATGGTCCTCTTGCCCATTAAAACCACCTCATAAGACCACCTATTCTGCCCTTGCCTGACACATATCCCTTCTCTGCCCACACCCCTTCTCCTGAAGCCATCATTCCCATTTGTGTTCACCGTCTTCCCCAAACCAGTGGACTTCTGTGCTCATTCTCTTGTTTTCTCCAGATGCCAGGGTAACCGTGAGGGTGAGTAAGCACATTTAAGCAAAGATGACCAAGGAAGTTTCTCACAAAGTCCCACCTAAATAAACTGAAGAAATTCTGAGGTGCAAAGCCCTGTAGCCAGTGTTCCAAGGTGAATGAAGAGCTCAATCACCTCCACTGCCCTCTTAAGTCTCAATCCCCCTCCCCACTCTTTGGCACCTCCATCCCCTGCTCCCTGAACCACTCAAGGCAGTCTTATTATTTTATGCACTCAGTCCTATGGGGAAGTGAACACAAGTGGTCTGTGGCTGAAGGAGTCCAAACAGCAGGAGGAAACACCACACTGCCAAACCCTGCCCCCTCAAAGCACCTGTTCAGGTCTCTGAAGTCTCTCAGACCCCCATAAATGGCTGTTCCAGTTTAGCCACATGTCAGCAGAGGGATTAGGGTACCTCTTGCATCTTCTCAGGATTTATGGGAGCATAGTGTGCATCAGCTGAGACTAGGAGAACTTGGGTGTGTGAGACATGGCATGGACTAGCCCCTGCCCTCACCCGTGGCATCATGCCCACATGCCCCATCACCCTACCAGTATTTGCAGGTGCCGGGCCTGGACAGCTGGGCACAGGGACAGTGCCACTCCCTGGTCAGCAGGTCCAGGCAGCTGCAGTGACCTGGCTGCATGAAGATGGTGCTGTTGGCACTCAGCACCTGGCTTGGGGGAGCAGTAACAGCCAGGCTTGCAGCACCCAACACAGTGCTGGGGGACAAGGAAAGGAGGACCCTGGTTAGTGGAAAGCAGGGGAACCCAAAGAGACTGCTATGGGATGGAAGGGGATGCCTGAAAATAATGATAAAGTGAAGAAAAAGACTTCAGGGGGTAGAGGGGGGGGGGGGGGAGTGTGATGCTAAAGTTCATAGCTGTGTATTCTAAACACAGTTTATGCCGAGTTTCCATTGGAGTTTCTCCTCCAAGGGAGTGGGGAAGGGACAGCCTACTAGAAGCTTCCCTGAATGGGCATATCTGCCAGAGAGTGGGCCCTGAGGAGGGTTGAATTGGGGACCAAGGCAGATCTCTAGGACGGAGGAAGCTGGGGACAGGAAAGCTGGAGGGAGCATTGGACATTTGGGAAGGTGTCAGAGCTCCATGGGAGAGGTTGGGACCAGGCACCCGCCTGGTCCTTGTCCTTGTCCTCCTGCCTCCACATAGAAGCTCCTGTCCTCTTTGGACAGGCCCAAGCAGGACTTCTCAAAGTGCTTTCCCTTTGCCCTAGCTGTTTGTTCCTGCATCTTCTCACTCAAGGCTGCTTCCTTGCCACTGTGCAGGCACCACTGGAACGCACCCCCCGCCTCGCTGGTAGCCAGAATGGGTCCCTTGGCATGGTCCTGGACTGACCCCCACGCCACAGCACACTCGTGCACACAGTCATGTCTGTGCCCATGTGGGGGTTCCAGATGATCCACCAAGAGGATTGCCCTTTTCCTGTGTATTCCTGCTGTTTCTATCATAAAACGTGTCAACCGAGAAACGTATATGCAGTGAGGACGACAAGGGCTGCTAGACAAGGCTCACTGCCACTGATCTCTAGAATCAGGAAGCAGGCTGGCTGGGTGCTGACCCCTATTCTTCCCCACAACCACAGATGGTCCCAGGTCAGAGGGGCCACACTCTGCTTTCTAGCAACGAGACCATCAGGAGCCCAGACTCACCATGAGGTCATTGCAGGATAGAGGGCACAGAAGACCACAGGTGCTGTACTTGGCCCCTTAGAGGGCAGTGCAGTTGGTCACTCCGTGGAGGAGGGCCCCGGGTTGGTAGACAGCTTCGTGGATTACTTCCATGTTCGCCCACCTCCCTGCTGGCCTCCCCAGAATGCCCACCACAGTTTTCCCACTTCTCCTCCTTTACCCCCACTGCCATTCCTGGGAAATACCTGGGCACTGCAGAGCCTGGCAGGCCACCCCCTGGGTCTGAGACCCTTCAGAATAATCCCCTAGGCCCCGGGGTGGGGGCTGGTTACAGACTTGGGTCTGACTCCAGAGCTATCACCCCCAGCTGTGGCTAGAGCTGTACGAGGGTCCAGAAGGGCCCCCACCTCCTGCTCCAGGGGAATAGAAGAGGAAGCAGTGGCAAGGGGCTTGGCTTGGCTGGAGAAAGGCTATGGGCATGTCTGGGCTCCATGGAACCCACAGTCACACTCCAGATGGAGGCAGGGCTCCTCCTTTGCCTCGGGGCCTGGGCAAAGAGGGGGTACTGAGGCCAGCAAAGGCAGAGGGCCACCCTGGACAGTGGCCCACCGGGGAGCCCGGGGCAGAAGCTGTGTCTATTGCATCAGGCTGGCCCACAAGAGACAGAGAAGTTGTTCCATGTGGTCTAGGGTGACCATGTGGGCTGATGTGGCATGTGGAGCAGGGAGAGCCAGAGAGGACAGCAAAGGCTGAAGGGTCCCAAAGGGTAAGGGGGGGCAGAGTGTGGTGCACAGTACAGGTGGACCCCTCCCTGCTCCCACCCCTCCAGATGGCTTTCTGCCCCAGTTCTACCCCTCACCCATGCACAGACTCACTCTCACAGGGCAGGGGTACAGGGTGAAGTCAGGAGAGGCCACATTCTCACGCTACTCACAAGGTCAGGAGGTGCAGTTGGTGAGAAGCCCAGAGACACAAGAGCTGGTGGAGAAGCAGCAAACCATGAGGGCACTCTTACAAGCTGAATGAGTCCCCACAAATTCATATGTTGGAGTCCTAACGTGTGAGCATGACTGCGGAATTGTGACCTTGTTTGGGGGGTGGTCTTTTCACAGGTGATCAAGTTAAAATGGAGCCATTAGGGTGACCCAAAGCCAGGGTGACTGGAGTCCTTCTACAAAGGGTAAACCGGGACACAAGGGCATACAGAGGGGATGTGAAGACCAAGGGAGCAAATGGTTATGTGAAGCAGGTGGGAGGGATGCAGCCACAGGCCAGGGGAAGCAAGGAATTGCCCACAAACTCCCCAAGATGAAGGTGGCTGGGAACAGCCCCACCAGACAGAGACAGAGTGGGAAGAGTGAGACTGGTAAGGCGGGAGCAGGTGAGTGGCACATGCAGGCTTGGCTGCGAAGAGCTGCAGACTGTGCCTGTGGGAGGGGGTCTCTCTGTGAACCGTGGAGGCCAACACCACCCATGAGCCCCAGGAAGAGGAGAGACAGAAGGTCCTCAGTATCACACGGCCATTGCAGGGGGTGGCAGTCTCACCAATTCTCACACGAACAAAACACAAAACTTCCTGGGAGGTGGAGGTGACCCTGTGCATACAGGGGCAGTCCCTGGAGCAGACCGCTGCCAGTCTTCAAAACTGCAAAAGACAGCTCCATGTGGAGCAAAGGCAAGTGTATTCAGTGCATTCTCACAGCCTGAACACAGGGGTTTCAGAATGGAAACTGGAAAACTGAGGAAAGCTACATGAACACTGAGAAAGGAGATGGGATGGGAATTTTCTGGTAGGTCGCCCAGAATTAAATGGTCTTCAAGGTGTTTTAAGACCATCTGATACGATGAAAGCAGACACTTAAACACAGCCTAATTATCAAGGAGGAATTTTAGGTAAAATATTACAAATTAGATAATGGTGAAAGGTGAGAGAGAACAGAATGAAAGCCTGAATACTGTGGCTGTGAAACCAGTTTCTGAGGAGACACACTACTCCTGCCACGTGACACATCAATGTTGAGTTAGAGAGATGAAGATGGCAGGTGAGGTTCCTGTGCTTATAATAGGCATTAAAAATTCCTCTTTTATCCCTCCAAACCATCTTAATTTCTCCCCATTCCACACTAGAGGTGTCAGGAAGGGGCTGTGTGATGTCAAGGCTCACCCAGAGCCACCATTGGCTGGGGAAGTGAATTGATGACCTCATAAAACATAAGGGTGTGCCCTCTTGGCAGGGGTATATATATGGGTGTTCAACGGTGCTAGAGCAGACCACTGAAAAATTCAAAGTGATAAAAGACAGTTCCAAGTGGAGCAAATACATGTGTATTCACTGTCTCCTAGCCTGAAGACAGAGATTTCAGACTGGAAACTGGAAAACTGAGGAGAGCTACATGAACACTGAGAAAGGAGGTGGGATGGGAGTTTTCTGATAGGTGGCCCACAATTAAATGGCCTTCAAGGTGATTTCAGACCACGTTTTAGGAGGAATATAGAATGATCTTCATTTCCACAGACACTTGAACACAGCGTAATTTTCAAGGAGGGGTTTTAGGCAAGAAATTCAAAACTAGATAATGATGAAAGATGAGAGAGAATAGAATTAAAGTCTGAATATTGTGGCTGTGAAGTCAGGTTTGGAGAAGGCACACTATCCCTGCCATTAGACACAGCATTGTGAAGTTAGAGAGATGAAGATGACATATGAGATTCATAGGTTCATAAGTGGTATTTAAAATGCCTCTTTTAGGTCTAATTTGTCCATTGTGTCATTTAAAATTTCTGTTTCCTTCTTATTTTTTTTTTGTTTTGTTTTGTTGATCTATCCATAGGTGTCAGTGAGGTATTAAAGTCTCCCACTAGTGTGTTATTGTTAATTTCCCCTTTCATACTTGTTAGCATTTGGCTTACATATTGTGCTGATCCTATGTTGGGTGTTGTTGCTGCTGCTAAGTCACTTCAGTCATATCCGACTCTGTTTAACCCCATAGATGGCAGCTCACAAGGCTCCTCCTTCCTAGGATTTTCCAGGCAATTACACTGGAGTGGGTTGACTCTTCCTTCTTTAATGCATGAAGGTGAAAGAGTAGGCAGCTCAGTCGTGTCCAGCTGTTTGTGACCCCATGGACTGCAGCTTACCAGGGTCCTCTGTCCATGGGATTTTCCAGGCAAGAGTATTGGAGTTGGTTGCCATTGCCTTCTCCAATGTTGAGCCATATATATTTATAATTGTTATATCTTCTTGGATTGAGCATTTGATCATTATGTTATGCCTGATTAGTCTCTTCACAGCCTTTATTTTAAAGTCTATTTTATCCAATAAGAGTATTGCATCTCCTGCTTTTCTGCGGTCTCCATTTGTGTGAAATATATTTTTCCAGCCCATCACTTTTAGTCTGCATGTGTCCGTTGTTTTGAGGTGGATATCTTGTAGACAGCATATATAGGGGTCTTGTTTTTGTATCCATTAAGCCAGTTTTTGTCTTTTGGTTGGGGCATTCAATCCATTTGCATTTCAGGTAATTATTGATAAATATGTTCCAGTTGCCATTTACTTTGTTGTTTTGGGTTCACACATATACATCCTTTCTGTGTCTCCTGTCTAGAGAAGATCCTAGAAGCTTTGTTGAAAAAATCAACAAAGCTAAAAGCCGGTTCTTTAAGAAGATAAATAAAATTAACAAGCCATTAGCCAGACTTATCAAGAAACAAAGGGAGAATGAGCAAATCAACAAAATTTGAAATGGAAATTCAGAAATCACAACAGACAGCACAGAAATACAAAGGATCTTAAGAGACTACTATCAGGAATTATATGCCAATAAAATGGACAACTTGGAAGAAATGGAAACATTCTGAGAAAAGTATAACTTTCCAAAAGTGAATCAGAAAGAAATAAAAAAAATCTTAACAGACTCTTAAGAAGCACAGAAATCAAAACTACTCAGAAATCTTCCAGCAATCAAAAGGCAAGGATCAGACGGCTTCACAGCTGAATTCCACCAAAAATTTAGAGAAGAGATAACATCTATCTTACTCAAACTCTTCCAGAAAATTGCAAAGGTACACGTCCAAACTCATTCTATGAGACCACCATCACCCTAATACCAAAACCAGACAAAGATGCCACAAGAAAAGAAAACTATAGGTCAATATCACTGACTAACATAGATGCAAAAATCCTTAACAAATTTCTAGCAAACAGAATCCAACAACATACGGAAAATATTGCCATCTTGACCAAGTGGACTGTATTTCAGAAATGTAAAGGTTATTTAACATGCACAAATCAATGTAATACAGCCCATTAACAAATTGAAAGATAACAACCATATGACTATCTCAATAGATGCAGAGAAAGACTTTGACCAAATTAAACATCCATTTATGATAAACTCTCCAGAAAGAAGGAATAGAAGGAACATATCTCAACATAATTAAAACAATATATGACAAACCAACTTCAAATATCATCCTCAGTTGCCGGGGTCCAGCCCCTGCAGGATCCAGGGGAACCCAAAGGAGAAAGGGCATTGGTGAATGAATGAATGAATGGATGAGACAGGAACAGAAAAGAGAAAGAGGCTGATGTTCCTTGGTTTAAACAAAATCAATAAAGTCTTGAGACAAGAGACTTGCACTGTCTACGGAAGACCACAGGTGCCCTCCCATTCTCCTGAGGGAGTGAAGACGAAGGGTGATTTCCCATTCAGGTCTTAGAAACCCAAGCTAATAAGTAGACATGGCGGACCTCTGTGTTCCAAGGGATCAGCATAAAAAAGAGAGTAAGAGAGAGGGGGAAAAAAAAAAAAAGAAAGAAAGAAAATTAGACATGGGTGACCAAACTTCTTCGAGCGAGGTCCATTATTATTTTTTTTTTTTCAAAAACCACTTTTATACCTTAACTTGTACATAGAGGGAAATGAAAGAGACAGTTTCATACAGAATCAGACCAAACATTCCTGCAGTTTTGCCCTTATTGAAACCAGGATTTTTTTTCTGCAAACCTTTCCCACAAATGATATTGTGTACATTATCTTCTGGTCTTGGAGGCCTGTGAACATTTTATGACCGTCTTTTGATAAAGGCTGCTCAACCAGAAAACTTTATTTTTCCTCAAAGTGTTTTTTCTTTATATTTCTAATCTATGTCAGCCTCAGAAAATGTTAAACAGAGTTATATTTCTCACAGAGCAAAGTTGCAGTCAGTTACAAGAAAGAACCAACTAGCTCAAAGATCTGATGTGGTTAATTTCAAGGCTAGGCTTGTTTTGTATCACACTCCAACTATGTTAACTAATGCACTCCCAGGTGCACAGTGGATGAGAGATATGGAAACTTAGCATTGGCCCAATAATGAAATTCTATATCAGCACTACTCTAATAACTTTTAACTCTTTGAAAGGATCTATGTTTTAGGCTTCCCATACCTCTTACAGTTGGGAGACTGCAAAAAATCACATGCATAACTGCAAGAGTCTGGATAAACCTGCCAAGCAAGCTAGAATGCTAACAAAAAGGGGTTTGATTTGAAATATTCCTCTCATGTACAGGAGATTTATTAGCTAGAGACTTAAATTGATTTTCTTCAGAGAAAGGTGGTCGGGGATACCCCTCTATATGTCAGGAGAGTTGGTGAAAGACACAAAATAGTAAGACAGACAGATTCTGGTTTTGGGGTAGATGCTCGAGCTGGTCTAGGAAGCCCCTCAAGTCCTGAAGCCTTGCTTAACAGTTCTCTTTCACATGACCTTGTCATGGGTGGGATGGCCCATGCTGGCTCCCAAAACTCAGTGGTGAAAAAAATGGAAGCATTTCCCCTAACATTAGGAGCAAGGCAAGGGTGCCCACTCTCACCACTACTATTCAACACAGTTTTGGAAGTTTTGGCCACAGCAATCAGAGCATAAAAAGAAATAAAAGGATTCCAAAATGGAAAGGAAGAATTAAAACTCTCACTGTTTGCAGATGACATTATCCTCTACATAAAAAAGTCCTAAAGACTCTACCGGAAAATTACTAGGGCTAACTAATGAATACAGTAAAGTTGCAGGATATAAAGTTAACACACATCGATCCCTTGGATTCTTATACACTAAAATGTGAAAACAGAAAGAAATTAAGGAAACAATTCCATTCACCATTGTAACAAAAACAATAAAATAATTAGGAATATATCTACCTAAAGAAACAAAAAAAAAATATAAAACTATAAAACACTCATGAAAAAAGTCAAAGAGGACACAAATAGATGGAGTATTATATCATGTTCATGGATTGGAAGAATCAATATGTGAAAATGATTATACTACCCAAAACCATCTATAGATTCAATGCGACCATTATCAAGCTACTAAGAGGGTAATGGGTATGAAGGTCAGGGGTCTCCAAATGGAGGAAATAGGCTGCAAGTGTTAGACATTTTTATCTCTCTTAAGCAGCAGGAGAAAATAAACCAGAAATATATATATGTTATGACCAACAAAGTCTTCTCTCACGTGAAGAGTTGACTCATTTGAAAAAACTTTGATGCTGGGAGGGATTGGGGGCAGGAGAAGAATGGGACAACAGAGGATAAGATGGCTGGATGGAATCACTGACTCGATGGATGAGAGTCTGAGTGAACTCCGGGAGTTGGTGATGGACAGGGAGGCCTGGCGTGCTGTGATCCACGGGGTCAGAAAGAGTGGGACACGACTGAGCAACTGAACTGAACTGAACTGATACAAACTTAAATGAGGATTTCTCTTAAAATACATTGTCGCCATAATGATAACTGGTTTCACCTGAAGTTAACTATTCTAAACCCTTGAGATAACCAATGCCTTTTTTATGAAAATGTTTGTCTTAAACTATGTTAATGTACTATGAATTTACCCCAGACTCAGACTCAAGCTGGTTTTAGAAAAGGCAGGGGAACCAGAGATCAAATTGCTAACATCTGCTGGATAATCAAAAAAGCCAAATAGTTCCAGATAACGAGGTATTTCTGCTTTATTGACGATGCCAAAGCCTTTGACTGCATGGATCACAATAAACTGTGGAAATTCTGAGAGAGATGGGAATACCAGAACACCAGACCTCCCTCCTGATAAATCTGTATGCAGGTCAGGAAGCAACAGTTAGAACTGGACATGTAACAACAGACTGTTTCCAAACAGGAAAAGGAGCCACCAAGGCTGTATATTGTCACTCAGCTTATTTAACATATATGCAGAGTACATCATGAGAAATGCTAGACTGGAAGAAACACAAGCTGGAATCAAGATTGCCAGGAGAAATAGCAGTAACCTCAGATATGCAGATGACACCACCCTTTTGGCAGAAAGTGAAAATGAACTAAAAAGCCTCTTGATGTAAGTGAAAGACAGAGTGAAAAAGTTGGCTTAAAGCTCAACATTCAGAAAACAAAGATCATGGCATCAGGTCCCATCACTTCATGGGAAATAGATGGGGAAACAGTGGAAACTGTGTCAGATTTTATTTTGGGGGGCTCCAAAATCACTGCAGATGGTGACTGCAGACATGAAATTCAAAGACACTTACTCCTTGGATGAAAAGTTATGACCAACATAGGTAGCATATCCAAAAGCAGAGACATTACTTTGCCAACTAAGGTCTGTCCAATCAAGGCTATGGTTTTTTCCAGTAGTCATGTATGGATGTGATAGTTGGACTGTGAAGAAGGCTGAGAGCCAAAGAATTGATGCTTTTGGACTGTGGTGTTGGAGAAGTCTTGAGAGTCCCTTGGACTGCAAGGAGATCCAACAGGTGAAGGAGGTCAGCCCTGGGTGTTCTTTGGAAGGACTGATGCTAAAGCTGAAACTCCAGTACTTTGGCCACGTCATGTGAAGAGATGACTCATTGGAAAAGACTCTGATGCAGGGAGGGTTTGGGGGCAGGAGGAGAAGGGGATGAGAGGATGAGATGGCTGGATGGCATCACTGACTCGATGGACGTGAGTCTGAGTGAACTCCAGGAGTTGGTGATGGACAGGGAGGCATGGCATGCTGCAATTTATGGGGTTGCAAAGAGTTGGACACGACTGAGAGACTGAACTGAACTGAACTGTCTTCAAGTGGGTTCTGCCAAATGGCTCAGTATGGTAATCTGCCCTTCTACAAGATTCAAGTTAATCATTTAATGGCTGGAATGAATCATCTGGTGCCAAGATTATCCCAAAATGCATCTTATGGGTACGGGGTCTGGTGCCATTCGGAGTTTTAAGACATTCTTTTCTTTCATTAACAGACTGCTAGTGACTACATAACCTCCAACTGAAGACTAACAAAGGGATACTCTTTCTTCTCCCTTTTGATTCCTATGTCAGAAGCTTCCTTTATCTCCTTTATATATATATATTTTTTCATATAAATGTTAAAGGACGGTTTATTTTTTTTTAATAAAACTTTATTTAAAAAAAAAATCTCTGTGTGATCAAGTCTTGACTCTGGCCCTGTATTGAATTATTCTCCTCCAGAGGCCAAGAATCCTGGGATCTTTTCATTCAGCAGCAACCTTTCATCTTGGGGGCTTATCCGGGATACTTCAGGACAAGGTAAGGATGCTTGGAGCTCTAGTTCTTTGTTCGCCTAGTGAACACGTTTTTCTCTTGTACTTTACTAACTCTACAGTGTGGTTGCATGAATGAATGAAATGCCCGAAGTGAAGAAAGTGAGGAGCGCTGCTCTGGGGTTCCACAGTGATCTCATACGGCTTATGGAAGAAACCTGTTGGGGATTTATACCGACCTGCCAATTCCAAGAGGCATCCAGTGTATCCTTCGGGAACCGACCAGAAATGGGCATTCATGTGCACTGAACTCTCCTTTCTAGGTCAAACTTTTCGGTCTCTTGGACCATTTCAAAACTCCTTGGGAATTAGAAGTACTAACTTAATCTATCAGATCATAGATGTTCAAGGGACATTTGATCTATGCTCTTACTGTGTACAGTGACTTAGGTCCCAAACTTGGATTGATAGTCAGAAGAAACTAGCCGCGCTAAGAATTGAAAGTTCAGAATCTAGATGGAGCTCTAGCTCCAAGAGCATCTCTGAGGTTAAAGGTTTCTTAGATGGAACTGCAATGTATTTTTTTTTTTTTACTCCCCTTTGGTAATGATGGCTCTTAGTGGACCAGAGGAGGCTCTTATACTGGTGTGGTGATGCTTGGAAGGAACATCTCAGTTTTATGTTTGTATCAATCTTATTGTGGTTAGGGTCAGGGTCATGCAAAGGCACTCAGGTTACAAATGTGTCCCCCAGCAGTCTTAGCTTGGGAGGCATTCTGAAAGTTTACTCTGATTGCACCCTGGGCGGCATCGGAGGCAAGTAAGGTTTTAACGGTGAAGAACTGGATGTCAGTCAGGGATGCCATCAGGTCTACACCTGGTGCATCCCCACACCATCTCAGTTGTAGAACTAGGAGGGACGAGTATGACACCTACGTTGGTAAGGGACAGACTAAGTCCAACAAGGAAGGACAAGCTTTTGCTGTAATGTCTGTCTGCACCCCCATTTAGAGCAGGGAGGGATGCCTCTGGTAGAAAGTTGGCAGTGGTCGCTTTTTTTCTCTCTTACAGAAGGGAGCTAACGATTCTATCCTCACTCCTTTGAACTGTATTCTGAAAAAAACTGGAATAGATTTGATCCCCAGGGCTTAAAGAAGACACACCTTGTCTTCCTATGTGATACTGCATGGCCACAGTACCCACTGGAAGATGGTGAACAGTGGCTGGTTGGAGGATAGCTTAAGTATTCAGTTCAATTCAGTTTAGTTCAGTCGCTCAGTCATGTCTGACTCTTTGTACTGTTTTACAATTAGATCAGTTCTAATTTCTAGTAGGAAACAAGGGAAAAAGTGATCTTAAAAGATAGATTTCCCTCTCAGTCGGCTCCAGATATTCACATAAGCTATTAAAATGGGTGTATGGACCAAATTAGTCTTTAGATAATCTGTTACAACTGGCTCGATGTTAGGGAATATGATGAAAAGAAAGAAAGACAGAGAAAGGCAAAGGAACAGGTGGAAGCCTTTGCAATGGCTATTAAAAGCATTCTTAAACAGCCTGAGAAAAATGCCCAGAGGGACCCAGGTGAAAAGGGATGAGCTTGCTATTACCATAGAAAAGAGAGTCACCACAAGCGGAATTGCCTCAGATACCTAAGCCACCCTAGCTCCATGTCCAGTCTGCAAAGGGCTACACTGGAAGAGAGACTGCCTCCAGAGGCATAGGTTTCCAGGTTCCTACTCTCAAGACAATCAGGACTGAAGGTGCCGGGGCGGGGGCGGGGGCGGGGGGGGTGGGTGAGGGTGGTCCCCACACACACTCCCATCCTAATTACACCTGAGGAAAACGAGTATTAATAACTGTGGGGGGGTCAATCCTTCAATTTCCTTTTAGACACTGGGGCAACTTATTCCGTGCTTACTGAAGACCCTGACCCACTTTCTTCCCCATCCATTTCCATAATGGTACTGTCTGGAAGAGCCAAAAGGTATTATTTCAGTTATTCTTTATGTTATAACTGGGATTTTGTGCTATTTTCACATGAGTTTCTGATCGTGCCTGAATCTCCCTCACTTCTTCTGGGAGGGATATACTGAGCAAGGTCCATGTCTCTGTTTTCATGAATATGGACCCCTCCCTTTCTCTCCCTTTAGTTGAATGAAATGTAAATCCTATAGTATGGGCTGATGGAAAATCTGTGGGCCGAGCACAAAATGGTAGTCCTGTAGCTGTAAATTTCAAAGACCTGTACTTATTTCCACATAAGAAACAGCATCCACTGAAACCTGAGGTTAAAGAAAGATTAAAACCCATCAATGACATTCATATTTTGGGTATAAAGAAACCAAATGGTAAATGGAGACTAGTTCAAGATTTACAAACAGTAAATGAGGCTGCAGTTCCTTTACACTCCGTGGTGCCTAATCCTTATACTCTATTGTCTGAAATTCCTAAATGAGCCAAATATTTCTCAGTAGCTGATTTGAAAGATGCCTTCTATTCTGTGCTTTTGGAAGAAGAAAGTCAATATCTATTTGCCTTTGAAGACCCTACACAGCCAGATTCTCAGCTAACCTGGACAGTTCTGTCCCAGGGATTTTATGACAGTCCTCAATTATTTGGACAGTTTGTCATGGGATATACAGAACTTTTATAGCTCTGAAGGGGTGGAGTTACAATATGTAGATGATATTCTTCTTTGTGCTGAGACAGAGGAGGCTTGTTCATGAGCCTCAGAAGATTTCTTAAACATTCTGACAGTCTGTGGTTACAAGGCATCAAAAGAAAAGGCTCAGGTTTGTCAACAATTGGTTAGATATCTATGCCTAATCATACCAGGAGTGACGAGGGCCATAGGCCCTGAGATAATTAAACCTGCACTAAATCATCCCCTACCTATGATTTTAAAACCATTAAAAGGATTTTTTGAAATCACAGGCTACTGTCACCTTTGGATTCCAGAACATGGAGAACTTGTCCAGCCTTTATATAAACTTATAGCTGAAACTCAACAGGTCCAAACCGACAAACTGGTTTGATCTCCAGATACTCAAAAGGCTTTTAAGGTTCTTCAGACTGCTCTCCTGCAAGCTCCCACTTTGAGCTTGCCCACAGGGTCAGAATTTACTTTGTTTGTCACTGAAAGAAAAGGTATGCCCTGGGAGTTTTGACACAACCCTGAGGGACTCACCAGAAACCTATTGTTTATCTAAGCAGAGAATTCGATATAATTTCACATGGTTGGCCCCACCCCCTGAGAGTAATTGGGGCAGCAGCTTTATTAGCAGCTGAAGCTTTAAAAATAATTAATGGGTGAAACCTTAATGTTCTGACTTCTCATGATGTGAGTGGAATCTTAAATACTAAGGTTAATATTTGTATGACAGACAGTAGTTTCTTAAATATCAGTCATTGTCGTTAGAAGGAGAAGTAACTAAGCTTAAAGTTTGTGGAAATTTAAATCCTGCCACTTTCCTTCTTGGGAAGGAAAAAGAAACACCTGATCACGATTGTTTCCAGTTTCTAACATTAAACTATGAAGCTCAGGAGGATCTAATGGATGCTCCATTAGAAAATTATGACATGGGAATATTTACAGATGGCAGTTCTTTTGTTTGGGATGGAAAGCATAAAGCAGGTTACGCCATGGTGATTACTGAAAAGGTTTTGGAAGCAAAATATCTCCTCCAGGGAACCAGTCCTCAGTTAGCAGAGCTTGTGGCTCTGACCCGAGCTCTAGAGTTAAGCAAAGAGCAGTGGGTAAATATCTACACGGATTCTAAGTACGCTTATTTGACTTTACATGCTCTTGCTGCGGTATGGAAAGAAAGACAGTTTAAAACAGCAACAGGAGGACCTAATAAGCATTTCAGAGAGATTGAGAGACTTTTAACTGTTATATATAATTCTTAAGAAGTAGCTGTTATGCATTGCAGAGGACGCAGCAGGGATGGGAGTAAAGTAGCAGAAGGTAATCAGCTGGCTGACAGTCAAACCAGAAAATCAGCACTTTACAAAATCCCTGCAATACAGACACATTTGATCTGGACAGGTCCTGTGGAACAGGAAAAACAACAATATACTGTGGAAGAATTAGAAATATATGAGAAAACAAGAGCAAAGATTGTCAATGTATGACAAAACCAATACAGTAGTGTAAAGTAAAATAAAGTAAAAATGAAATTAAAAAAATGTGTTAAAGATTACTGATAAAAGATGGTTACAGTACGAGGATGGACAATTAATAATTCCTGAAAATGCTCAAAGGAGAATTCTTAATGGTTTACATCAGACTTTTCATTTGGGTGAAGAGAGTACTTACCAAATGGCTTCTCATTTGTTTGAAAGTAAAATGTAATGAAAAATTTAAAGCACATTATCAAAAGGTGTGAGGTTTGTCAGGAAAAATAACCCAAAGACTGAGAAGCTAGCAAAATCTGGATTACAATGAAGTGGAAAGTTTCCTGGAGAGGTCTGGGAAATTGATTTTATTTATATGTTTACTTATAAGCTAATGGATATTCTTGCTTAGAAGTTTGGGTGGATACTTTAACTGAATGGATTGAGGCTTTCCCTCTCATAGTGAACAGGCTAAGGAGGTTATAAAGATTTTAATCCATTAAAGTATCCCCAGGTTTGGGCTGCCATAGAGCCTTCAGAGTCATGATGGTTCTGCCTTTAAAGCTGCTGTAACTCAGGGGGTACATAAAACTCTAGGAATAGAGTATCACTTACACTGTTTCTGGAGACCCCAATCCTCAGGAAAGGTTGAAAAAGCTAATGGCACTATCAAAAGACATCTGCACAGGTTAACTCAAGAGACGCAGGACAATTGGACTAAAGTCCTACCCATAGCTTTAATTAGGGCTCAAACTGCCCCCAAAAAGGAGGGACTTTGCCTCTTTAAATGTATTTATAGGAGGCCTTTCTTATGAACAGACATTGTTATAAACCCTGAAGCCTTAGAATTAACTAATTATGTAACTCAGCTCTCAGCTTTTCAACAGGCACTAATTAACATAACTCCGGGAGATGACTCCTGACTCAGCCTCTGAGTCAAGCAAGCCTCTATTTGAGCCAGGAACTGAGGTCCTCATAAAAACATTGGGGTCTGGGGGCCCATCCCTCGGGTCCCTCTGGGAAAGCACTTACCAAATTATTCTTTCTTCTCTCACAGCTGTCAAAGTGCCAGGAATTGATTCGTGGATACCTCACACTCGAGTTAAGAGGTGGCACCCTGACCAGAACTAAGTGACTTCATTTTCTGTCTTACTTCCTTTGCTCTGACTTTTTATTTTTCAGGTGAGCCTGATAATCTGCGTGAGCCTACTTCTGCTGACTCCAAAAGTCCTGAGTCTGCAGTTCAAACCTCAAGCCAATTCCTTCCTGTCCTGGGCTCACTCGTATGCTTCATTCAACAATCAGTCTAACTGCTGGGTCTGCAGAGTGCCCCCCTCTTCATCAGTGGAAGTCTTCCTGTTGTGGACATCTCCATTTCAAGGAAAACACTTTCTCCAAGTCTGAATACCTTTGACAACATTCATATGTGATGCCTCTTCTTGATCTGATAACATCTAATAATCATGAAATGGACTGGTGAAACAGTTTGTAATTTAAATATGGACACAACGTGACTTAATTTTGATTATACATTGTCTCAGTTTAATGATTATTTTATTACACATAAGGAAAATACGTCTAGATCTAATGTTTTTTTTAACTGACATTTATCTAATGTGGGGTGAGTTTATATGACAAACTCCTGAAAAAGGACATCAATATCTAATGTCCCTATATGCTGGGAACAAATAGAGACATCCCCAAAAGTTACCCAACAACTTAATTACAATGATTGGAAACAATTGGGATATTCGCCTCAGAAAATATGCAATGTAATCATTCCCGTGTTTTCCAACCCCGGTTCAGGTCCTCTCTTTGTCTGGCCAGGCACTGACTGGGACTTGATATCTCAGCTACACTGGCTTGCCCCAAACAGGAATTACTGTATATGTACCTCTTACCTATGGGCATGGTTTCCCCCGGTTGGATAGGGAGATGCACACTGGGTCTAGCCTTTACTCACAACTTTACTTTACTCAGAGCTTCCAGAAAAGCCTGCTAATTTACCCCACCTTAAAACTTGGTGGGCAATGTCTGTATTTCACTGGTATGATTATTTGCCTGCAGTGTTTGTTTGCTCTTTGGGAACTACAGATATTATGCTATGAGTGGATGCTTTGACTAATTTTACTCAACAGGCATTACAAGATTCTCAAAAAGTTATTTCAGCTCTTAATACTGAACAAGCACAAATTAGAAAGGTGATTTTACAAAACAGATTGGCTTTAGATATTCTGACAGCTATGCAAGGAGGAACCTGTGCCATTATTCATACCCAATGCTGTACATATATACCTAATATGAGCACTAATGTTACTCATTTAATAAACACATGAACAAGATGACTGGGGCCATGGATACTCCTGAAGCCTCAGTAGCCTCACTTTGGGTGACGTTAACAGGTTCCCCATGGTGGAAACCTGTCTTAATTACAATAAGTCTGATTGTTTCGTTTTTGCTGTTGGCTCCCTGCATCTGTCACTGTGCGACTGGATTTTTTTCTAGTCGCATAAAAGCTTTTAAGTTACAAATGATTCCTCAAACTCCTGCAATTGCTGCAGCTTCTTCCAGCTACTATTTGGGGCCCCTGGATCAGAAATCCTCAGTATAAGGGTTAGGAGAATATGTTGCCTCACCAATCTAGGGACAACACTGCTTGTCAGCTCAGAAGCAGTCATGAAAAGAAAAAAAAACACCCCTTTTACCTAGGCAGCATAATTCTCTCAAAAGAAAAAGGGAGGAATGTAAGGGTAACAGGTAGGAACTACAGGGGTCTCCAAATGTAGGAAATAGGCTGCAAGTGTCAGACATTTTTGTCTCTCTTAAGCAGCAGGAAAAAAACAAACTAGTGATATTTTCCTTCCTTCTCTATACAAATTAAAAAGGAGGTTTCTCTTAAATGTTGTGTTGCTATAATGACACGTAGTTTCACCTGAATTTTTCTAGTCTCAAACCTTGAATAAACCGATGCCTTTTTTACTATGGAAATGTTTGTCTTAAGCTATGTTAATATACTATGCATTTACCTCAGACTCTGTCTTCAAGTCGGTTCTGCCTAATGGCTCAGAACCTACTTGACAAACAAGTATGTTATGCTCAAACACCGTTCCCCTAATCTATGTAAATGAAATTATTTGCATGGTAATCTGCCCTTCTACAATATTCAAGTCAATCATTTTATTGCCCGGGATGAATCATCTGGTGCCAAGATTATCCAAAAATGCACCTTATGGGTGAGGGGCCTGGTTCCATTCTGAGTTTTAAGACGTCCCTTTCTTTCATTACCAGACAGCTAATGACTATATATATATATATATATATATATATATATATA
>JAJUWZ010004236.1:1215492-1307340 GCA_021462335.1 Ovibos moschatus | reverse complement strand
GCCTGGATAATTCTATGAACTGAAGAGCCTGATAGGCTACAGTCCATGGGGTCACAAAGAGTCAGACACAACTGAGGACTTTACTTTTCAGTGACTATATAACTTCCAGTTGAAGGCTATCAGGATGAGGGGGGGGGGGGTACTCTTTCAGCCCTCTTCTGATGCCTATTTCAGAATCATTATCTCCTTTATACTTTAATAAAACATTATTACACAAAAGCTCTGAGTGATCAAGCCTCGACTCTTGCCCTGGATTGAATTCTTCTCCTCCAGACGCCAAGAATCCCAGCATCTTTTCATTCAGCAACAACATTTCACTACCAACGGTATTTTTCATAGAACTATAACACATAATTTCATAATTTGCCTGGAAATATAGCAAACCTCGAATAGCCAAAGCAATCTTGAGAAAGAAGAATGGAACAGGAGGAATCAACCTGCCTGACTTCATGCTCTACTATAAAATTAGAACCATCAAGACAGTATGATACTGGCACGAAGGCAGAAATATAGATAAATGGAACAAAATAGAAAGACCAGAGATAAACTCACACATCTATGGATACCTTATCTTTAACACAGGAGGCAAGAATATACAATGGAGAAATGGCAATCTCTTTAACAGGTGGTGCTGGGAGAAATGATCAACCACTTGTAAAAGAATGAAACTAGAACACTTTCTAATACCATACAAAAAATAAACTCAAAATGGATTAAAGATCTCAATATAAGACCAGAAACTATAGAATTTCTAGAGCAAAACATAGGCAAAACACTCTCTGACACAAATCACAGCAGGATCCACTATGAAATACTTCCCAGAGTCATGGAAATAGAAGCAAAAATAAACAAATGGGACATAATTAAACTTAGAAGTTTTTGCATAATGAAGGAAACTATACGCAAATCAAAGTAAAAAGACAGCATTCAGAATGGGATAAAATAATAGCAAATGAAGCAACTGACAAAGAGTTAACCTCAAAAATATACAAGCAATTTCTGCAGCTCAATTTCAGAAAAATAAATGACCCAATCGAAAAATGGGCTAAAGAACTAAACCAACAATTCTCCAAAGAAGACATACAGATGGCTAACAAACACATGAAAAGATTTTCAACATCACGCATTATCAGAGAAATGCAAATCAAAACCACAATGAGGAACCAAGTCACGCCAGTCAGAATGGCTGCTATCCAAAAGTCTACAAGTAATAAATGATGGAGAGGGTGTGGAGAAAAGGGAACACTGTAATACTGTTGGTGGGAATGCAATCTAGTACAGGCATTATAGAGAAAATTGTGCATATTCATTAAAAAAACTGGAAATATAACTGTCATAAGACTCACAAACCCACTACTGGGCGTATAAACAGAGGGAACCAGAATTGAAAGAGACATGTGTACCCCAATGTTCATAACAGCTCTGTTTATAAGTCAGGACATGGAAGCAAGGTAGATGTCTATTAGCAAAAGAATCAATAAGAAAGCTGTGGTCAGTTGAGTTCAGCTCAGTTCAGTCACTCATTTGTGTCCTACTCTTTGCAACCCCATGAATCCCAGCACGCCAGGCCTCCCTGACCATCACTAACTCTCGGAGTTCATTCAGAGTTGGGTCTGTCGAGTCAGTGATGCCATCCAGCCATCTCATCCTGGGTCGTCCCCTTTTACTCCTGCTCCCAATGCCTCCCAGCATCAAAGTCTCCAATGAGTCAACTCTTCACATGAGGTGGCCAAAGTGCCGAAGTTTCAGCTTTAGCATCATTCCTTTCAAAGAAATCCCAGGGCTGATCTCCTTCAGAATGGACTGGTTGGATCTCCTTGCAGTCCAAAGGACTCTCAGGAGTCTTCTCCAACACCACAGTGGTAAAGCATAAATTCTTTGGCGCTCAGCCTTCTTCACAGTCCAACTCTCACATCCATACATGACTACTGGAAAAATCATAGCCTTGACTAGATGAACCTTAGTCGGCAATGTAATGTCTCTGCTTTTGAATACGCTATCTAAGCTGGTCATAACTTTTCTTCCAAGGAGTAAGTGTCTTTTAATTTCATGGCTGCAATCACCATCTACAGTGATTTTGGAGCCCAAAAAGATAACGTTCAACACTGTTTCCACTGTCTCCCCCATCTATTTCCCATGGAGTGATGGGACCAGATGTCATGATCTTCGTTTTCTGAATGTTGAGCTTTAAGCCAACTTTGTCGCTCCCCTCTTGTACTTTCATCAAGAGGTTTTTTTAGTTCCTCTTCACATATCCACAATGGAGTACTACTCTGTCATTAAAAATAATACATTTGGATCAGTTCTAATGAGGTGGGTGAAACTGGAGCCTATTATACCGAGTGAAGTAAGCCAGAAAGAAAAATTCCAATACAATATGCTAATGCATATATATGGAATTAAGAAAGATGGGAATGAAAACCCTATATGTGAGGAAAAAAAAAAAAAAAGGATAGAGAGACAGACACAGATGTGTGGAACAGTCTTTTGGACTCTGTGGGAGAAGGCAAGAGTGGGATGATCTGAGAGAATAAAAGTGAAATATATATATATTATCATATGTGAAATGGATGGCCAGTCCAGGTCTGATGCATGAGACAGGGTGCTCAGGTCTGGTGTACTGGGATGACTCAGAGTGATAGTTTGGGGAAGAAGGTGTGAGGGGTGTTTGGATGTGAAACACATGTAAACACATGGAAGATTCACACCAATGTATGGCAAAAAAAAAAAAAAAATCATGTACTAATTAGCCTTCGATTAAAACAATAAATTAAAAATTTTAAAATGCCTCTTTTATCCCAATTAACCATCTGAATTTCTCCCCATTCTACCAAATAGGTGGCAGGCTCAGGATTTGTGATGTCAAGGCTCACCCATGGCCACCACTGGCTGGGAAAGTGGCTTGCTGACCTCAAAAATCATAAGGGCATGGCCCCCTGGGCAGAGCTATATGCAGAGCTGCTCAGGTGATCTGGGGAAGACCACTGTGAGTCTTCATAATGGCAGACGACAGTTCCAAGTGGAGCAGGAGCAAGTGTAATCATTGCATTCTCATAGCTTGAAGACAGGGGTTTCAGTCAGAAAACTAGAAAACTGCGGAGAGTTACATGAACACTGAGAAAGAGAGGTGGCATGGAAGTTTTCTGGTAGATGGCCCCGAAGTAAATGGTCTTGAAGTTGCTTTAAGACCACCTTATAGGAGGAAATTAGAATGATCCTCATTTCCACAGACACTTAAGTTCAGTTCAGGGCAATTCAGTCACTCAAGTGTGGCTGACTCTTTGTGACCCCATGAATCGCAGTACCCCAGACCTCCCTGTCCAAAGTCAAATCCCGGAGTTCACTCAAAATCAAATACAATGAGTTGGAGGTCACATCCAGCCATCTCATCCTCTGCTGTCCCCTTGCCCCCTACCCCCAATCCCTTCCACCATCAGAGTCCTTTCCAACGAGTCAGCTCTTCGCATGGAGTGGCCAAAGTGCTGAAATTTAAACTTTAGCATCATTCCTCCCAAAGAACACCCAGGACTGATGCCCTTTAGAATGGACTGATTGGAGTCAAAGGGACTTTCAGGAGTCTTCTCAACTACAATTCAAAAGCCTCAGTTCTTCAGCGCTAAGCTTTCTTCATAGTCCAACTCTCACATCCATGTTAGGACCAAACTGGAGCCAGGACAGGCTCTAAGGGCCAAGCTAGGCCTGAGGTTTAGTCTCTAGGAAGGCTGAGGCACTGGAAACTCCCACAGGCAGTGTAGCTTGACCAATCAGAAAAATCCCCATAGGCCCCTGCCCGCTCCAGACCCAAGCCAATCTGGATAGTGATGTGAGGTTTAAAAGTCCCGTGTGAGCATATGGCTTAGCCAATCAGCTATGCTGTTACAGGAACAAAGAACTGTCTGTATAAAAGTAGATGTGATTCAGAGCTTGGGGCTCTTGTTGTATTCCACTGTGCTTGATGAGACCTGGGCCCTAGCTTGAGCTAGCAATAAACCCCTTTATGCTTTTGCATTGCTGTTGACGTCTTATTCTCTCAGTTTTGGGGACTCCGACTTTGGGCACAACATTTGGGGGCTCATCCGGGATCCCTTTAACTGGGAAGAATAACACTATCCCGGTAGAAGGGGTTTCCTCACTTGGAGGAAAGCTATCTGAACACCGGTGTTAAGTTTGGTTAGCCAGTGTAAGACCAAGGCTCAGCATATGTGCTGGAAGGCAGCTGGCTCTGGTGAGAAGAGAGCTCTTGTCAGGCTTAATCAGGGGCGAATTAGTCATCTTAGCAGGCATAAGGCCGAGGCCCAGCATTGTGCTTGGAAGGCGGCTGGCTCTGTGAAAGCCTTGTTGGTAAGATAACCTAGAGGGATAGGAGGGTTCAGGGGGACCAGGAAGACCAAGAACTGTGTTCTCAACTGAGGTTTGTCTCTCCTCTGTTCGTCACATCCTTGTGTGTGCTGGCATTGTCACTGTTCTCTGTGTGTTCGTCTTGTCTCCTGTGTTCTATCCTGTAATCATGGGGCAAGAGACTTCCACTCCATTTTCCCTTATGATTGATCATTTTTATGATTTTAAGTTTAGAACACAGAATCTATTGGTGCTGGTGAAGAAGAACAAATTAATAACTTTTTGCAGTGCAGAATGGCCAACCTTCCATGTAGGCTGGCCCTCAGAAGGCACCTTTGACTTGGGAACTGTACACCAAGTCCGAGATATTGTCTTCTGACCACGGATTGGACACCCTGACCAAGTCCCCCCTCCTTGGGTAAAACCTTTTTTGCCTCAACAGGGATTTTCTACCCCTCAGGTGTTGGTGACACATGTAAGAAAGAACCCAAAAAATCTCAAGGAGCCTGAACCAACGGCACTGCTATATACCCCATCTTGCAGGGGGAATTGTTAGGGGAAGCACACTGATTGAGACTGCCCCACCCTGGCCAGGCACCATAGTAACCATTTGCATGAGTTGTTTTATGACAGGAAATCCTGATAAGGAATATGGAACTAATAAGCCTCCACCAACCAGAAGAGATCGGGAAAGGTTTAAAGGAGACACCGCCTGTACATTGTGAGCCACTCGGCAGAGCAGTTCTCCTGGGTTTCCTTACCCTGCTGCTCCCCACCCTGGTGCCCTTTCCCAATAAAATTTCTTGCTTTGTCAGCACCTATGGTCTCCTCGGACAATTCATTTCTGAGAGTTAGGCAAGAGCCCAGTTTCGGGCCCTGGAAGGGGTCCCTCTTCCTGCAACAAATGGTGACTCTGATGGGATTCTTCTTCACTGAGACTGACATCCTGACCACTCAGGGTACTCAGGGGCCACCTTGCCTGCCAATGGACCAGATGCAGCGGCTGCAGCTGAGACCCTTTTGTCCCTGGCCTCCTCCTGATGTGGAAAACTGGCCAGAGTGCCCCGACCATTAAGAAACAAGAGACTTTATTTATCTCTCTCTCCTTCCCTCTCTCTTTCCTCTCCTTAACCCTTCCTATCCTTCCCTGTTTTTCTAGTCCCCTATTCCTGGATGCAGAAATCTGGTCGAAGGGCCCTCAGCCTGAGCTGAGGATTGGAGACTGATCACCTCCTCTTGGCAGAGAACTCAAATTCTGGTTCTGATTCCTGGTAGGGCTGAGTTCCAGTCCTCCCTTCTCTGGAAGCCCAGGGAAAAGTCCTGTAACCCCTGGGTAGGTGGCAGGAGACGTCTGTAATGCCACCCCTTTTGCCCCCTCTCCCGCCCCCTCCCCCTTCTTCTTTCAACCTGGCTTCCTTTCCTCCCTCAAAATCTTTGATGTTAGTGCTTAAATCTGAAGTTCTGTGTCGCTATAGGAGGTTTTCTGAGATTGTATTTTTGTATATAAGGGCTTCCCTAGTGGAGCTGAGATTAAAGCGTCTGCATGCAATATGAGTGACCTGGGTTTGATCCCTGGGTCGAAAAGATCCCCTGAAGAATAAAATGGCAACCCTGTCCAGTCTTCTTGCCTGGAGAATCCCATGGACAGAAAGGCTTGGTGGGCTACAGTCCACAGGTCACAAACAGTCTGATACGACTGAGCGATTTCACATTCACTTTCAATTTCACTTTCACTTTGATGAGGACTGCCAGGTTTATACGTGTGTGTTTTAACTCTGTGATCTGTGTTGTGATTTTTGATGGCCATTTTGCTTTGTCTGGCCACCATGTGGTTTAGACCTGCTGCCATTTGTTAAAACTTGATTTTCTTTCCCTGTGCCTTGAGACCAGGGCTCTCAGAAACACTTATCTAGACCATCTCTAACTCCTGACACTGAGGGAAAAAAAAAAAAAAAAAAAAAGACTTGAAGCTAGATCTTGTACTGTGTCTGTCTAAATATGTCTGTCTCTGGGTGATATTTTTGAGGTTAATTTGTATATGAGATCTATTTATTTGGCTTAAAAAAGTAAGTGCTTAGAAATCAAGTAATTCTAAATTAAACATTAAATTCCAGGTTCATGTAAACTGGGAAATATTCAATGTTAAATACCTGATATTAATGTTTGCTTGTTGACCAATCTAATTTGTTAGGCAAAATCTGTGATAAGACTGGTGTGAGATCCCCAGCCCTGTTTTATTTTAAAAGTTCAGTCTGAGACTCTATAAATGTTTCAGCAAAATAAAAAGCCTATGATCAATTATGGTTATAAAAATCATCAGACCAAAATTAGTAAAAACAGACCTATTTTGCAAACAAACTAGCCTTAATTTGGTTATATTTAATAAAAATAAGGGTAACTTTAAGGAAAAAAAAGATATTTCAAAATGTTAAATATCAGTTTTTTAATGGAGGTCTGCATCTTGTAAGACTCATCTCTGAGACAGTTCTTTGCTATTATGTGACGTTAATGTAAAATTTAATTAAATTATTAAAGGACACCCTAAATTTGTTTCTGAAGCTTATTTCAGTAATCTATCTTTGGATGAAGATCAGAAGCCTCATGACCTGCAACCAGGACTGGAAGAAGACATAATTTAAGGGAGTTGTCTCCAACATGAATGGAAGGACTTTTTTTTTTTTTTTTTTTATCAGGAGAAGCTACAGTACACCAGGATGAGAAGACGATAACATCAGAGGAGACAGCTTCCCCAAGATGCTGGACCTGATTCATATGATCATTTATGTTTTCTTGGCTTCTTAGACCTTTGCATATAAGTCAAATGTTTTTCTATCATAGGCCTGATTCTATGCTAGTTTTAAAAATCAATCCAATTGTTGGGTTTGTGGCCAATTACCTGTGTCTAGTTCTGGGTTACCTTGGTAAATTTCTCTACTACCAAACTCTAACTGGTTGACCCTGAAAAAATTTACCTAAAAAAAAAAAAAAAAAACCTTAAATCATACTAAAGATAATCAGTCTAGCAACACTAAAAAACTGGGCTATGTGCCTTATCAATGGTGCCAACATGTAATTTCCCTGAAAGATAAAGATTCTACAGGGCAGACTAAGTCACATGACCTGAAGATATACTGGGCTACATCTAATGGAAGTTCTTAAGATAAGTCTTACTTGTGACTTTACTAATACTGCTGGCTATGTTATTTGTATTTCCCCTCTTTTACCAAATTGCTGTTTCTTACACTGTATGTGTGTGAGGCCTCTAATAGAATAATATATAGTCCCGTATGAGATCAATGATGGTAACAGTGTAACTCTAGATATGGCAAGAAGCAACAAGAGGAAATATTCTCCTGGACCAAAAAGCTAGTAAGACAGGTGGTCCAGAGAATTTTAGATAGTTTTATGGCCTAGTCCAGTAACAGCACATTGAGTGGCCTGTTTACCTGAGAATGGACACTCTCAGCACCATGGGATACAATGGTCATCAAGTGCCCCCCTCATAATCATGGTCAAATTTATGAGCAAAAAGGGGCTCTACCAACTGAAGACTGACACTCACCATCTACATCTACAAAGATGATATCATGGCCGCCGCAACTGCTGACTTTCAACGCCCCTGAAAGGAGTTCAGGGTAAAATTCAGGAACGGGGCACTCTGTGCTCTGGGAAAAACTAGCAAAACAGACCATCAGATAGATCTTTTCAGGAAAAGATTTTATGAGTCCCAATTCTTGCATCTTCTCATACCTAGAATAACACTGACATCACTAACGGTAAAATCTGCTTTGGCTATTAAGGAAAAGTTTACAATTAAAAGTCAAAATAGAGTAGCTATCGTTCAAATATCCTGGAAAATAACCAGGTGATGCTATGGGTGTACATTCAGATTAGACCTTGTATTGCTAAACACTTGAGTTTTCTGAGTTGTGTCAGGCTTAAATGCCACCATTTTCAAAATAATGTGTGCTGGAAGTTAGCAAATTCCAGTTATCACTCCTCCAACTACTTCTAATTGGGTCTCTTACACCAAAATGGCAGACTAAGGAATTAGGATTTTAATCATACAAGACTCAGATCTAGAACTTAAAACTCAGAAATGCTTCCAATTCAGTGTCTAACTCCAAGCTGGGGCAGTCATATGTCCCATGTTGACAAGAAGTTATCACAGTCATAGTTGCCTCAGGTAGAGAGAGACTTCTGCTCTGCTAGGCAGGACTACACCCATGCACAGCAGGAAGAAGTTACAGAAGAAAGAGACCTCCACTGAATTCCCAAAAAGTATCTTGAGTATAAAGTCTCTCAGGGGGCTTAAGTACTGCATTAGGGTAAAAACGTTGTTTTTACGTAAATCACTCGGGGTAATTAAAAAAAAAAAAAAAATCTATGGCCAAAGTAAGGGAAGGTCTAGCCCAATAAAAAAGAGAGTGAGAGGCCCAACAGGAATGGTTTGAGTCCTGGTTCTAACAGTCCCCTTGATTAACAAAGCTGATTTCCAGCCTGATGGGCCCTCTCACAGTGCTACTACTGATTCTCACTCTTGGCCCCTGTATCCTAAATAGACGTATCACATTTGTTAAGGAGTGCATCAATACAGTCCAGGTACTAGTACTGAAGCAACAGTATCAGGTCCTACCCAAAAATAAAGAGGAAGATTCCTCTACATAGCTAAAGACAAGGGGGAATGTTAGGACTAATCTTGAGCCAGGACAGGCTCTAAGGGGCAGGCTAGGCCTGAGGTTTAGTCTCTAGGAAGGCTGAGGCACTGGAAACTCCCATAGGCAGTGTAGCTCAACCAATCAGAAAAATCTCTGTAGCCCCTCGCCCTCACCAGACCCAAGCCAATCCGGATAGTGATGCAAGGTTTAAAAGTCCCGCGTGCACATATGGTTTAGCCAATCAGCTATGCTGTTACAGGAAAAAAGAACTGTCTGTATAAAAGTAGATGTGATTCAGAGCTCGGGGCTCTTGTTGTATTCCACTGTGCTTGATGAGACCTGGGCCCTAGCTTGAGCTAGCAATAAACCCCTTTATGCTTTTGCATTGCTGTGGACGTCTTATTCTCTCAGTTTCGGGGACTCAGACTTTGGGCACAACAATCCATACATGGATAAGGTGGTTGCATGCCATCACCGATTCAATGGAATTTAGTTTAGGTGGACTCCGGGAGTTGGTGATAGACAGGGAGGCCTGTGTGCTCCCTCCATAGGGTCACAAAGCATCGGAGTTGACTGACTGACTAAAGTGAACTGGATTGCAAGAAGATGAAACCAGTCAAACGTAAAGGAGATCAGCCTTGATAATTCATTCAAGGGACTGAAGCTGAAGCTCCAATTTTTAGCCAGCTGATGCAAAGATCAGATTCATTGGAAAATACCCTGATGCCTGGTATAGATTGAAGGCAGGAGGAGAAGGGGATGGCAGAAAATGAGTTGGTTGGATGGCAGCACTGGTTCAATAGACATGAGTTTGAGCAACTACAGGGGTTGGTCATGAATAAGGAAGCCTGGCATGTTGCAAGCCACGGGGTCACAAAGAATTGACATGGTTGATCTACTGAAGAGAACTGAATTGAAATATTTCTAGGAGAATGGGTTATATATAGGTGAATCCTGGCTCCAGCTTGATTAAGCATGCTATTAAGTAAGATTTGTTGGAACAAATCAGATAGAGAAGTCTGCCACAACACCCACCCTCCCCCAAATAATATTTCCTGAATTACTAAGTGGTGGCACTGCACTTGGTCTAGTATAGTATTCCCAGGTGTTAAGAATGCAAAAGCTCACTGAGGCCAGAGATCACATTAGTTTATTAAATATTGAAAAGTGTCCCTGAGGTCTGCAGGTAGGCCTGGAGCTGCTCCCATCAGCTCAAAAAGCCAGATCCTAGCCTTGAAACCTCTATTAGATTCTCCTCTCCATCTTCCTCTATCTAATCACCAACCTAAGGCACTCCCTGTCACTTGCACTAGAAACGTTCTTTGTTCTTGCAGTCTTGGTCATCTTCCAAGAGTGCATGTACATTGTCCATATTTTGAACTGTCTGCTGATCAAATGAAAACATTTGGGAAATGTGAGCCTACAAACAGGCCTCAACTGAAATTTCTTGATTAAGTTCCATAGTGGGAACATGCACTGCCTTCTGACTAAGTTAAATGTTAGTGTTTCAAATACTATTGACTTGGAGATGAACTTTTTTCTCTCTGAAACTTTCACTAAAGTCTTTTATATTGCTTCACTTTGTTTGTACCTCTTCTCCAAGGTGTCCTGTACCTGGTATTGTTACCTCCAAATATTGTTGTGCATGTCTTGGGTATGATGTGCTGGAGAACAGACTCTGTCTTTAAGTCTTGGCTAAGACAGAAGGTCAAGAGGTTTTATTTCTCTAGTTTGGAGAGGACTTACATTCTACCCACTCTATCAGTCCTGGACATGTGTATCTGGCATGGCTGCAGGTGTTAACGATGAGCTTGCCTGGATCTGTGTTTTGCTGCTCATAAAATCCCCTGGTGTGCTTGAGGATCATGTACATCTCTATGCATTGGTGACCTTCAGTTTGGATTCAATTGTATTTCTATATGTTTAGCATACATAGTTTGCAAGCTAGAATGATGGTTTCTTGGGGTTCTCAGGAATCAAGAAGGCTGGTGATAAGAGTGGCAGCCAGAATCCACAAATTCTGCCATGGAAATGGTGACACAAACACGTCATGCCAACTGTCCTGTGGAAAGGCTCAGGTGGCTCTAACAGTTTTGGAGTGTGTTATAAGGCTGGGTGGTGAAGAATTGATGCTTTTGAATTTTGGTGTTGGAGAAGACTCTTGAGAGTCCCTTGGACCACAAGGAGATCCAATCAGTCCATTCTGAAGGAGATCAGCCCTGGGATTTCTTTGGAAGGAATGATGCTAAAGCTGAAACTCCAGTACTTTGGCCACCTCATGCGAAGAGTTAACTCTCTGGAAAAGACTTTGATGCTGGGAGGGATTGGGGCCAGGAGGAGAAGGGGACGACAGAGGATGAGATGGCTTGATGGCATCACTGACTCAATGGGCACGAGTCTTAGTGACCTCCTGGAGTCAGTGATTGACAGGGAGGCCTGGCATCCTGCGATTCACGGGGTCAAAAAGAGTTGGACATGACTGAGTGAACTGAACTGAACTGAGGCTGCTTCATGGCTACTTCAGCCTAGTGTCTGGGTTAGGGGATGTGTAGGTCGGCATGGTTACCACGACATCACAGCTTTGTGATTTCCCCAAAGCAATAGGCATCAATGCCTTAGTCACTGCTCTTTTTCTCCCCTGGATTTAAAAAAGATGTATGGGAATGACAAACAGAGAGGACTATGTTTTCCACAATGTCAGGCTGCTTTCCTTTGTGCTTATTTTCTTCTACCATTTCCTGTAAATTATGTTCATTCTAATATTTCCAATGTCATCTTTACCCATGAAGTAGGAATAAGTTCTAACCCAGCTGAATCTCTAAAGTAAATGAAAGCTCAGGGGGCACTAGGACTTTGTGAAGATTATCAGTTAATGGGTAAGAGTTCCAGTTTCCATTCCCTGAAAATCTATGTAAGAAAAGCTGGGTTCTTTTGGAACTGACATTATTTTCGAGAGAAATACATACATTGGTTTACTAAAACTGCTGTAACAAATCTTTCCATACCACAGAACTTCAATAAATGTTTTCCACACTTCTGAGGATCAAGTCAGTAACTAAAGGGCCAGCTGATTTGTTCTCATCTGAGACCTCTTTTTGATTTTTAGTGATCATTCTCTGGCTTTGTCTTCAAGTAGTCATGTTTCGGTGTTATCTCTGACTGGTCTCCTTTTCTTATAAAGTGCCAGTCATATTAACCTTACTACCTATCTAGAGGTCCTATCTCCAAATAGGATCAGAAAGAAGTTATAATTTGCTCACAGTTTGAATAAAGTACAGAGTTGGAGCTTCAACATAGAAATTTTGAGAGATCACAATTTATTGCATTGTATTGATTTTCTTCTTTCCACTTGGTACTGCTATACATATATATATGTTTCCCAGTTTCACCCCAGGAACCAGGTCTCCCCAACCCAGAAAGCAGCTGCTTAAGAAAAATGGGTTGCCCAGGAGTAATATAGGTGAAACAGAAATTCAAAATTTCTTACCAACCTAGAAATCCTCACCACAAAGACATAAGGTAAGTAAAACATTTTTGTTTTTGAATGAATATTAAACCGTATTGTGATGCTCATGATATTGGAACTACTAAAAACTGTAAAGACAAAAGATATACTACATATGTGTGTCATAGCAAGTCAGTTCATTACAGAATTTTCAAAATAATAGTCTTTAAATAAGACCTGATGACAACAGGTTTCAGGTTGTCCTAAAGTCACCTGGTACTTGGGGTAACCATCACCCTTTCCTAGATTGCTTTACACAGAAGAAGTATACACTGTCTCAAACTTTCATGAGAAAATGTGATTTTGGAATGAGGCATTCTCTCAGATAGCCTGTACCCTCCAAAGACTTGAGAGATAAGGTGCGACTGTTATGAAATACCAATGTGCCCAACATAGTTAAGCTAAGCAATATCGGAACATCAGAGTTTAAAACAGAGAGATTTTTATCACAGGCATGCAAGGAATTGGGTGGCTTACACCTTTAAAAATGGCTCACTGCCCGAAAGTTTTAAGCAGAGCCCACTTATAGGAAAGATGAGGGAAGGGTGTGATTAGCTGTTACAAACTTCTTTCTGTAGATCCTCTGTTCTTGAGGTAAGGTCAGGGTCAGGTAATTGTGTTCCTGTAAACTTCCATGGGGGAAAAAAAAAAAAAAAGACATCCTATCCTTAAAGGAAAGGTCCCAAGTTTGACTTTCTCCTTTCAAAGTCCTGTTTAGGAGGATGGTGTCACTAGGCAGGCTGACTGTCCTCTCTGGGTGTATTCATATGGCACCCATTCTTGGTCCATCCAACAGTGTCCAGTCCCAGATGAAGAGGCAACTCTCAGTTCTCGGTGCCCTCCTCTTACCAAGATCCCCATATCATACCCAGCCATCTTAAATGAGGAAAACAGATGCTCAGTATGCAGCTGGTGTTCATTTTCCTCAGTTTAGCCAAATGGGGCACGGGGTCCCACAGACAGTCCCTCATGCAAATTTCCACAGCCATTACGTCATGAATATGGGGATGGGACACATTGGCTATTTCTTTGAAACCTGTCATATCAGTGAGTGGCTCACGCAATTACTCTAAGCCTCTGCAAGACCCAGTCAGTCCCAAAACTCTGCTGCTCGCTACCCAGCCCAAGGCCAGAGACTTTCACTACACTCTGCTGAGAGGCTGACCATTGGTGGAGCTGGACTTCAAACTTCACTTGTGTTTTTGTCCTAAGGGCTGCCAATCCATGTCCATCCTGCTTCTATTACAGTCTTCCTTGATGAGAGTATTTAACTCATAGGCAAAAGCAGGTAACGTGGACCATCATGGTCCATTTCCATTAGCTCATAAACCACATTCCACTCTGTTTCTATAACTCAGGTATTTTAACAATGTCACAATGGCAACTCACTCCAGTAATCTTGCCTGGAAAATCCCATGGACAGAGGAGCCTGGTAGGCTGCAGTCCGTGGGGTCGCAAAGTCAGACACGACCGAGGGACTTCACTTTCAATTTTCACTTTTCACTTTTATGCATTGGAGAAGGAAATGGCAACCCACTCCAGGGTTCTTGCCTGGAGAATCCCAGGGACGAGGGAGCCTGGTGGGCTGCCGTCTTGGGGTCGCACAGAGTCAGACACGACTGAAGCGACTTACCAAATGTGATTATAAAATTTTTGTCTTCTGCTAACTGAAGCGGAGAAGGTGATGGCACCCCACTCCAGTACTCTTGCCTGGAAAATCCCATGGACATAGGAGCCTGGTAAGCTGCCGTCCATGGGGTCGCGAAGAGACAGACACGACTGAGCGACTTCCCTTTCACTTTTCACTTTTATGCATTGGAGAAGGAAATGGCAACCCACTCCAGTGTTCTTGCCTGGAGAATCCCAGGGACGGGGAAGCCTGGTGGGCTGCCGTCTGTGGGGGTAACACAAAGTCTGACATGACTGAAGTGATTTAGCAGCAGCTAACTGAAGTATTTTATATAGCATAATGTCCTCAAGACATATTTATTGCAAACAGGGGAACCATTTATTTATTCACTGTTGGAAGTATAGTTGATTTGTCATATTTAAAACATTTTTTTATTGAAATATAGTCACTTTACAATTTTGTTTGCTGTAAGTCAGTCAAACTGAATCAATTTCATCTGTTCATGTATCACTTCATTTTTTGATTTCTTTCCCCTTTAAGTCACCATAGATCACTGAGTAGAGTCCCTTGTTCTTTGATGTTTTCTTTCAAAATGTATTCCTTTTTTTTTTTTTTTTTCCATTTTAATCTGAGGATAAATGCTATACAATATTGTGATGATTATTGGCATATATCTACATTAATGAGTCACAGGTATCAATGTGCCCTATCCATCATCAAGCCCCTCCCACATCCCTCCTTACACTATCCTTTTGGATTATTCCAGAACACTCGCTTTAGATGCCCTGCTTCATTCATATGAAAAACTGAATGATGATTTTCCCTGCATGGAATATGTAATAGTCTATATGTCACTTAAGAAAATATGGGTGCAGCTTGTTCTATATAAAATAAGAAATCTGTGTTTCATGTTTGAAAATCTTCTTATATATTTCTTTCATTATATATTGAATCTTGGATGTTTCAGATATGGATATATGCAAAAACTTTTTCATTCTTGAATATAGAATCCTAGATATTTCACATTTTCTTGGTTGAATTGTGAAATTGTATACATCCAATATGAACACAGCAATTATGTTTTACTGACATGAATAATTAAATTAAGATATGGGAAAGCAATATGGATTTGGAATTAGCTCTGTTTCAAATATGAAATTCTGGTTGCCACTGTTTCTTCATGAAATATGGAATTCTTTGTATTTCTCACTTATATCGAAGCAATGATTTTTCCCCATGAAAAATGGAATTTTGTATTTCTCTTATATATCTCGACAATGATTATCCCCTATGAAGTTCTATGTTTTGTATCAAAATCTAGGCACTAATCCTCCTTCATGTAAGTTGTACTTCTCTATACTTCACATCTGAAGATCAGAATGGAGATTTTCCTATTTTCCTAAGAAATAAGGAAATTCTGAAATTATATGAGGCACTGGTACTTCTGCTACTGAAACATCTGTGTTCCCTGTTTCCATTTGTGCCCCTATGCCTGGAGCAGACAGATTGTAGGGCCAGGTGTTCCACGATGGTTTGGTTAGGGGGTGACATATGGAGGCCAGACAGGGAGCCAAGGGAAATGGTGTACTCCTTCCTCAGAGATTGGCTGCATTCTGGATACTGCTCTAATCTAATGCATAGTTTTAGGATTAACTCTGAAGCTGATATTGCCCCTCCGACGTCTTGCCCAGGGATTACAGTTTGGAACAAATGTGAACACCTCTGTCCCTGAGGTACCCAGCAAACCTGTTTCACCTGTGAGGACTCCTGAGTACACGCATTTGCCCACTGCCCCAGAGGCAATTTCAGGATTAAGGAGGCTTGAAGCATCAGGTTCGGGTTCCTTGATTTGGCTGTTACTGGCCCTGCTGTCCCATTCACTCATCAGGCTCTTCTGCCCTGTTGCTCATACAAAGGACTTCCAAGGGCCCAGCCACAACTTTGTCTTGAGCCAAGTTTTGCAGCTGGGTCCCCATTGCCAGAGTGCCCATTATTCCAAAGGACATGTTCCTGTGAGAAAAGGCCTTTAGGATCCATTTGATTGGTTCCTGATAGGGTCTGCAGGTCATGGTATAGAAGTCAGTTTCATCTCATCAACATATTACATATGCGTGATATCACAAGGCTCTGGGAACAAGTGTGTCTCACATTCCCTGCTCATAGGCTTTAGGCAAGAAATCAACTGGAGGGGAGTGACTTAGGCTGGATGTGTATGGATATGAGAGTTGGACTATAAAGAATGTTAGGACATGATAATTAATGATTTTAAACTGTGGTGTTGGAGAAGTTTCTTGAGAGTCCTTTGGTCTGCAAGGAGATCCAACCAGTCAATAAAAAAGGAGATCAGTCCTGGGTGTTCATTAGAAGGACTGATTTTGAAGCTGAAACTCCAATATTTTGGCCACCTAATGCGAAAAGCTGACTTATTTGAAAAGACACTGATGCTGGGAATGATTGAAGGCAGGAGGAGAATGGAATGACAGAGGATGAGATGATTGAATGGCATTACTGTTTAAATGGACATGTGTTTGGGTGGACGATGGGAGTTAGTGATGGACACGGAGGCCTGGTGTGCTGCAGTTCATGGGGTTGAAAAGACTTGACCACAACTGAGCGACTGAACTGAACTGAACTGACTGAGGCTGTGGGAACCTGTCATGCGTTGGTGTCCAGCTTCTTTGCAGCTCCAGGCTAATGCCAGGGCCACATGGAGAGTGAGAAAAAAAGGAAGGCAGGAGTGCCCCTGGACCAACCTGAATCTGCTTAGTTGTGAGCCCAGGTCTTCAAGGCTCAGGGGCTCTGGAACCACTGGCATGATGCAGCCATCTGGGAATATTCACAGACCAGGTGGCACACCAGGTGAGGAAGCCACCCTTATCAGGAGGAAGGGAGGCAGTAGAGGAATGTGAGGCTCTGAAGGAGGGATAGGTGTCAGAGACTGGGAAACAGTTACAGTTGCTGGTGGAAGACATCATTGAGGAGGTTGAAATGCTGGTGGAGGAAGAACAGGAGAAGGTGTCCTCACAGGAGTGGGAGGAGAAGTTGGAAGAGCAGGACCAGAAACATCAAAGGACAGGAACCTTGAGGGACCAACTCCCACTAGAGGCAATGGAGGTGTTTGCAGCCCTACAGGTAGAGCTGGGCTCCGTGAATGAGAAAGATCCCAAAGCCTATCTTCAGCTTTAAAGTAAGGACCATCAGAGGAGAAAGCATCCCTTGAATAAGAGAAGTGTCATCATCCAGGGCATCCTTGGCTTCTTGACCACATCCTTATCCTTACTTCCACTTCTTAGGCATCAGCTGCTCAGGAGGAGAAGGAATAGGAGCAGCAGGAGGGGTGGGAGTTGGGGACACCATCCAGGAGATAGGGGCCAAGGAGTTGGGGTCTGTGGGTGTTGTGATCTCCAAAGACACAGTGTCAGCAGACCCTGGGAATCTATACCTGTATGTGTCTGCACAATTGATTAATTTTGGCTCCTTTTGGCTCCCATCTGATAAGAAGTCATACACTTTGATGGGGAATGTGTATCATCAGTGACCAGAGTCAATGTGTCATGATAGCATTTCAGAGAGTCATTACTGAAATTTTGGGTTATCTGGAAAAGTAGCAGAGATATTGGTAGTCCTGCCACCCATCCCGGTCAGTCTCCCTTGTGGTTGTGCCTACTCATGCAGTGTAAAACTCAGAGGTTGTCCACATGCGAGGTTCATCTGAAAAGGGCTGCTGTCCTCATAGGAAATTAGTGGCAGACAACTCCAGACACACCCATGCCACCCCTTGTGGATATAGGAAGCAAGTCAGAGACCCACGGCTGTCTTGTTAAACACACACACACACACACACACACACACACACACACACACACACACACACACACACTTTCCCTTGGAAAAAGGTGTGCCATTGAGACTTCAGATTCTGACATTTTAAACAATTGAAATACCACTACCCAGGACACACAAGCCAGCCATAAGTCAAGAGCAGTCAGAAACAGACCCTCCGTTGGTGCATCCATAAAGGGGAACCAGAGTGCCACAGGGGACCAAGAGCCTTTAACATGTCTGATTGATTGTGGGTTCTGACTATTGTTATGCAGTGCATGATCTTATGGGTAATGACATTGCTATTCTGATTAGCAAAATTTGATACTTGGTCTTTCCTTGCAGCAGTTCTAATCAGAATGGTCATTACTACCAGAGATGAACTCTTCAGAGAAAAGTGTGGTCTGATACACGGATCTTCTCCAAAAGGCTGAATGAGTTTGGGGATTAGGTTGGGCTACCTAAGTGCTCATGCTGCTTTTAGCTAGGAATGTTTGTTTCCAGAAATAAGGTGATTTTTATAAGGTTGAGAAGGAGCTTAGGGCCTTCTTATTAGAAATAGCACTTCCTTGTGATAGTGCCTTAATATGCATAGCCTGGGGGCTTTTGGTCCTTCATACAGTCTGGGTTGGTGGAATTAATGAGGTACTAGTCAGATGTGCAGATGACACCACCCATATGGCAGAAAGTGAAGAGGAGCTAAAAAGCCTCTTGAGGAAAGTGAAAGAGGAGAGCGAAAAAGTTGGCTTAAAGCTCAACATTCAGAAAATGAAGATCATGGCATCTGGTTCTATCATTTCATGGGAGATAGATGGGGAAACAGTGGAAAAAGTGTCAGACTTTATTTTGGTGGGCTCCAAAATCACTGAAGATCGTGACTGCAATCATGAAATTAAAAGACACTTACTCCTTGGAAGAAAAGTTTTGACCAACCTAGATAGTATATATAAAAGCAGAGACTTTACTTTGCTGACTAAGATCCGTCTAATCAAGGCTATGGTTTTTCCTATGGTCATGTATGGATGTGAGAGTTGGACTGTGAAGAAGGCTGAACACCAAGGAATTGATGCTTTTGATCTGTGGTGTTGGAGAAGAGTCTTGAGAGTCCCTTGGACTGAAAGGAGATCCAACCAGTCCATTCTGAAGGAGATCAACCCTGGAAGGAATGATGCTAAAGCTGAAACTCCAGTACTTCTGCCACCTCATGTGAAGAGCTGACTCATTGGAAAAGACTTTGATGCTGGGAGGGATTGGCAGCAGAAGGAGAAGGGGACAACCCAGGATGAGATGGCTGGATGGCATCACTGACTCGATCGATGTGAGTCTGAGTGAACTATGGGAAATGGTGGTGGACAGGGAGGCCTGGCGTGCTGCAATTCATAGGGTCACAAAGAGTCTGATACAACTGAGCAACGGAACTGAACTGAACTTTGTAGAAAATTGAAATCAGACAATGCTGGACTACTCTCCAGGCTAGCTTCTGTCATGCAGGCCTGTCATCTCTGGCATCTAGAGGCTCCCTGACATAAAACAGTTTGTGAAACACCTCCAGGTGAATGTCATGATGAGTGACCAAGAAGAAGACATGCTTACAGCAAACACTTGAAGGTCAGGCTGTGGACACCATAATGTGAAAGGGAGGTGGCTGTGAAGGGGAGAGAACATGATTTATCCCTGCAAAGAGGAAAGGACAGCTCTGCTGTAAAGAGATTTCACACTTTACCACCCTTCCACTTTGTCCTGGCAAGTGGAGGAACTCAGGTATCCACTGAGTGTTGCAAGATTATATTGTTCTTTTGGAACAACCAGCAATTCTAGAATTAAGTGACTGTTAAGGAATATCTCATTAGCATCACTGGTAATAGGCAGCTCCCTGGATTTCAGGAGTTGGCACAGAAAGGCATGGGTTGAACATGGCAGATGATTTAGATTCATCTCTGATACTCCTTTTCCTTCAAGATACCAAGCAACTCATTCCACTCCAATTCAGTGATACCTTGGATTTAAAAGTTGCTTATCAGCTGTGACAGGCACTACAATTTGTGGCCTAAGGAAGACAGGAATTCAATCAGTGGCCAGTGAGGATTGTTCATCAACATACACATCAGAAGGGGACAGAAAGAGTGACTCCTGTCTAGGTTTTAGCTGGAGTTTATATAGCTACTAGCAGGACACTAATTAGAGAAATAAAATGCCTCAAAACTCAGAGACTGTCACCAGGACTCTCACCCACAACTTACATTTTGAGATAACATTAACACAAGGTGGGTTGTCCTGGGCCATAAAATGACTGACATGAATCTTGAAGAAAGGCAGCCTTCCAAGCAACTACACCATGTCATTAACATACCTTAAGATAAAATTTACATGAGTAAAACATTCTGGTTTGTCAAATAGTTTCTGAGCCTTAGGTGGAACTGACTTGAAGAAAGATAAGTTGAATTCAGTTCAGTTGCTAAGTTATATCTTTCTCTCTGTGAACCCGTGAACTGCAGCACTCCAGGCCTCCCTGTCCATCAACAACTCCAGGAATTTACCCAAACTCAAGGCCATTGAGTTAGTGATGCCATCCAACCATCTTATCCTCTGTTGTTCCCTTCTATTCCTGCACTCAATCTTTCCCAGCATTAGGGTCTTTTCAATTGAGTCAGCTCTTTGCATCAGGTGGCCAAAGTATTGGAGTTTCAGGTTCAACATCAGTCATTCCAATGAACACCCAGGACTGATCTCCCTTAGGATGTACTGTTTGGATCTCCTTGCAGTCCAAGGGACTCTCAACAGTCTTCTTCAATGCCACAGTTGAAAGCCATCAATTGGTCTGAACTCAGCTTTTCTTATAGTCCAACTCTCATATCCATATATGACCCCTGGAAAAACCATAGCCTTGACTAGATGGACCTTTGTTGACATAGTAATGTCTCTGCTTTTTAATATGCTGTCTAGGTTGGTCATAACATTTCTTCTAAGAAGTAAGTGTCTTTTAATTTCTTGGCTGCAATCACCATCTGTGGTGATTTTTGGAGTCTCCCAAAATAAAGTCTGTCACTTTTTCCATTGTTTCCCCGTTTATTTGCCATGAAGCGTTGGGACCAGGTGCCCAATTCTCTATGCTTCACATATTAAAGCATTAGCAAGTGTTTTCTAGGCAGAGATTTTCAAATGTGAAGTATGGAATTCTGTATGGTTCACATGTGTAAATCATAGTTCAGATTTTCCTAAGTGAAATATGAAATAATGTGTATTTTACAGTTGAAAATTTGAACATATATTGTTCTGCTTGCTCTATTCAGGCTGATTATTTCATATTAGAAAATCTGTATGATAATTTTCGGACAAAAATAAATAATACAATAGAATGATCATGTAGGCCACTGGAAACAGATTTTCATACATGATATTTTTCATGTTTCATGTATAGAAAAAATTGGCCCAGATAGTCCTATGAAAAGTATATAATTTATTTTTCTCTATATTTCATGTATGAATAAACAGTGTCAATTTTCTTATGTCATGTAAGTATTCTCTATATTTGACATTTATAATCTGGCCATTCATTTTTCTGCATTAAATAGGAGATGCTCTATATATCACATAGGAAAATCTCTGCTCAACTTTTCACACAGGAAGCATTGAATCTTCTGTATATCACCTATGAAAATCCATCTCACTGAGATCTGAAATTCCATATCTTTCAGATGAAAAAATCTGTGCAATGATTTTACTACATAATAATCTGTAATACTGTATAGTTCACATATGAAAATCAGCGTGACAACTTCACTCAATTAAGCAGTGAATTTCTATACATTTTATCTATGAACATATTGATGCTGACTTGACGCCAAGATCCACTCAACTTTCTGTATTGCACACTACAGAACTTGGAGGCTAATTTTCTTACCTGTAATGTAGAATTCCCTATACTTTCTGTGTGAAAATCTGGATGCTGAATCCTTACCTGAATCTTGGAATTCTCTACATTTCCTGTATGACCATTTGGCATTGGTTTCCTTAAGACTCGGAGAGCCAATATGGGGTTGGAATAATCTCTATTTCATAAGGGAAAATTTGGGCACAAAGTTTCTTCATGAAATATGGAATTAATTGTCCTCATATATATATATATATTGATACAGAGATTTTCCACCAAGAAGTATGGAATTCTCTGTATCTCCTGTATCTCAATACATGCTCCATTTCTCCCTCATTCAAGTTGGACTTCTCTGTGTAAAGATTTCACGTCTAAAGAACCAACTGGAGATTTTCCTGTAAGATGTGTGGAAATGTCTACATTGCATATGAACCATAGGTCTTTCAGCTACTGAAAGACCTATGTTCCCTGTTTGTGTTTGTGTCCCTGTGCCTTGAATGTGTGTGTGTGTGTGTGTGTGTGTGTGTGTGTGTGTGTGCAGGCATGTGCTTGTGTGGCCTGTGTTTGTGTATGTTTCTGTGGGGGTGTTTCTGGCCCACTGCAAACAAAGAAAGGAAGGCAACAGGACATAAGACGTGGAGCATAGGAGTAGGCAGGAGATGTGCACAGACTCAGAGAGACTGACTGATACATCTGTGCAGTGCCCCTGTCCAGGACAAGAATGAGGAAAGGATGGCCACTGACAGCTCAGGACGGTGGGTCAACTATTCTGGAATGACATCAAGAGACATAAACATAGTCATGATTTCGGCTGTGTTGGTGCCTGTGTTTGTACCTGGAAGCAGCGCTGAGGGCTTGAGGTGTCACTGAAGTAAATCATGTGGTGTAGGACTTTTACACCATGAGCATTCAACCAATCAGTCTGTGGCACATGTTCTAACCTGTAGAAATGGGGGTCGAGGCCAGGGCAGGACCTATGACTGTGGCAATGACAAGGTCCTTTGGAAAAGAGCAGAGCCTGGGAAGAGGAGGCACAGAAAGCCCCTGGAGATATGTTCCACACATACGAGGAGGAGATAGGGGAAGGGGCTGAGCTAGTGCTTCCTAGAACCAGAGTGTCAGCCAGGACCCTACCTCAAATACTGTGGCTCACATTGAAACCATGGGAGAGAAATGCCATGTTAAGTAGGCTCCCAGTGTGTATCCTCAGGCATCTGATGAGACAGGGTGTGAGCATGGGATCCATTCGGGCACTTCCGGCCTATGTGGCAGTGCAGAAAGCAGAAGAAAGTTCAGGTCTGGGCTGCATATGTGTGCCCCTCTGCCTGTGTGTGCCTGAGAGGGAGGGAACAGGGAGGAAGCAATGGTGGTGGGCTGCTTGCATGCAGGCACCCTGGGACAGTCAGAGACAGGCATGCCTCACTCAGGTAAAAATTCCTGCCCTGAATTATTTCCATTCTCTGGGGTCTCATCCGCTGTGGAAGGCAGAAGGGAAAAGTGGGGTCCAGGCAGGGGGTAGAGATTGAATGAGCACCTGCCTTTCCAAAGCACATGTATGTCACCTGGGTTTCGGTCTCCCAGGTGACCTGAGGGGCTGGGAGTAACTGCTAATTGGTCTATATGTCACATAGGCAAAAACTGCTACCAAGTATGCCCATGTGATCTAGGCAACTGGAAAGTACATATTAACTGATGGCCAAAAAGAGCACCTTTGCCCCCTGAAACACTTGGGTGAGGAGATCTCCTCCTCATGGAAAGGCATCCACAGCCACATACATGGGCAGCCTGGTCCCAGCTCTCAGCTGCAGGCATGGGAAAAGCCTGCAGGTGACAGATCTGTAGCCAGGGACACCAGGATGGTGTGGTTTGGGGATGCATCTTGGCGGCCAGAGAGGCAGCCAAGGGAAGTGGTGTGCTCCTTCCTCAGAGGACAGCTGTGTTCCCAAGACTGCTGTAGTCTAAGGCACAAGTTTAAGATGGACTCTGCAGAAGCTGAGTGATAGTGAGATCAGTGTGTGCTCTTCCTAATCTCCCCACACAACTCCACTCCATCTCATTCACCCCTCCACCCTGCATAGTGCTTGGAGATAAGATCTAAGGTGAGCAACTCTGTCCCTGAATTTCCTCAGAATCCTGTCTCACCTGTGTGAGCACACGTAGTCACCCACTATTTCAGAAGCAGTTTCAAAATTGAGGAAGATTGAAGCATCAGGGTCAGGTTCGTTGTCACTACCGCCCAATTGCCGGACTGTCCCACTTGCTTGTCCAACACATGCACCCTGTGACTCAAGCAAGATTTGATGGACCCGTCTGCCACTTTTTCTTGAGCCAAGATTGACAACTGGATTACTGATGCCAGAATGCCCATAATTCCAAATGATATATCCCTATAAGGAAAGGTCATTAGGATCCATTTCATTGGATCCTGCTGGGGATTTGAGATCAGATTGTGGAAGTCGGTGCCCATCTGCCAGCATAACATATTGGTCTGACATCACAAGCCTCCCAGTGCATGCGAGTCTCAGCTTCCACTGATAGGCTGTGGGCCGACAACCAATTTTGGGGAACTGCTTGAGCCTTTGCAAAAATGTTGCCAGTCAACTAGTGTGCTTGGGTGTCCAGGTCCTTCGCAGGTCTGGGCCATGGAAAGGACAACATGGAGAGTGAGACTAGAGGAAGGTGGGCGTGCCCTGAGGCCACCCTAGATCTTCTACAGTGTGAACCTGAGTATTCAGGTTGCAGGGGCCCTGAATGCTGGCACAGTGGGATCTTCAGTCCATGCAACATGCTTTCTCTGTGCACAAGTATGTGTGTGTGTGTGTGTGTGTGTGTGTTTGCGTTTAGCAAGAGATCCCTGAGTCTCTGAACTATTCCTTGTCTTCACAGGGGTGGCATGGATGTACTGGAATCATCCAGCACTAACTTCATAGGACATCACCCCTTCCACATACACCTGGTGTGTCAAAAAAAAAACCTGCTTTTTCACTGCATTGGAGAGAACAACCACAGGAGCTCAAACTCACTGGGATGGGTTGTGGGACTTCCTAAGTCTCTGTTACTTCCCCCAGATAATCCACAATATCAATAAAAACTCTCGGGGTATGTTACTGTGGCACAAGACTCTGGATCACCGGTACCTACATTTTCTGCCCCAGGGTACAGCTTCTGTTCAAATGTGAGCCAAAAGGAGTTTCAGAAAGCCATTTGCTGACACCCATATAGGTGTACCTATGCCCAGGATCTGCAGTCACTCTACCATTGGAGACTGCGGCTCCCCCTGCTCCAAATTCTCTAGCCCCCCAATTCCCTTGGCTTCCCTAGCCTGGCTGGTGCCCTCACACACACCCTTCCTTCTGCTCCTGTTGCTTCTCCACATCTTGAGCAGCTGACCTCCAAGAAGCAGCAGTAAGAATACAGCTTTAGCCCAGAAGCCAGAGATGCCCTGTATGATGGTGATTCTCTGGGCCAACGGACCCTTTCTCCTCTGATGGTCCTTCCCCCTGAGAAGAAGTTAGGCTCTGTAGTGTTTCTCATTTGCAGACCTCAGCTTCACCTGCAGGGCTGCCAATGCTTGCAGCTCCTCCAGTGTGGGCCACTCACTCAGGTCTCCAGGCCTTGGATGTTCCTGGCCCTGCTCCTCTGGCATTTCCTCCCACTCATATGAGGAAACCTTCTCCTGCTCATCCTCTGCTACCATTTCAACCTCCTCAATGATGTTTTCCACCGGCAGGTGGAACACATGCCAATCCCTGACAACTCTCTTCTCCAGATTCATACCTTCATCCATTGCCTCCCTGTTGAAGAGGGCAGCCTCATCGACTGGTGGGACTTATGCTGCCTGCAACATCTCCAGTGGCACCACCATGCCAGCAGGTCTCTGGGTGCCTGCACCCTGAATACTCTAAATCATATCAAAGAAGATTCAGGGTTGTTCTGGGGTGTTCCTGCCTTCTTCAGGTCTACACTCCATGTGTCACTAGCCATGGCCCAGACGATGGTGCAGGCAGAAATTGGCTCACCAGGGGAGGAGATATATACTTCCTATCCAGTCCATTGGTTCTGGACACCAGAGGCCTGAACTTCGTTAAGTGGTTGTTGGAACACAACTGTCCAGGGTGGAACAGATTGCTGAGGCGGTGTCCCTTGGGGCCTCTCCAGAATGTGCGATTGAATTTGTGATTCTTGGCTGCCCATGAAAGGCCTCAGGACATGGTCAGCCCCATTCTGACCTCCCTCATGCAGCCAGCAGTTCATTGGTGAGGGTCTTTGGGTTAATCCCCTGCAGTACTAACCCTGGGAGCAAGGTCCTGCCATGAGAGGTAAGTGACAAGACACAGAGGTTGTGAGGAGATCAGGAAGTGAGGTCTGAAGACAGGTCCATGTAGAGGCCGGGACCCTCTCCTTTCCCCAGTGGGGAAGCCCAGGCTCATCCAGCCTAAATGCAGAGCCTTGATTCACGTCTTGCGTGTAGTAGGTGATAGGCTGAGATGGGAGGCTTGGGGACTTCATGTGTCCTAGTGTCATTCAGAGGAGTTCTGCTTACCGCATGTGAGATCTAGGTGACTCTCATGGAGGCAGGTTGAATTAAAAACCTTTTTCAGCATCACCCTTCCCTGGGTCCTGCTGCTCATGGAGACCCTTGGTCTTCGGTGTGAGCCTGAGTATTCAGGGTGCCAGTACCCTGAGACCTACTAGCAGACCAGGGCAGTCAGGGATGTCTCAGGCCAAGCAGCAGGTGTCCCACCAGGTGAGGAGGCTGGCTTCTTCAGCGGGGAGGCAGTGGAAGAAGGAGCAGCCCTGGAGGAGCAAGAATTGTTGTGGACTGGCATGAGTTCCTGCTCTTAAATGCACAAACACATGCACTTGCACATGGAAGAAGCATGCTGCAGGGACTTCAGATCCTGAAGTTTGAAGCAAGTGACTTGCCACTACCCAGGACACACATACCAGGCATACATCAGCAACGGTCAGAAACAGAACCTCTCTTGGGGAATGTGGACAAGGGTCCTAGAGGACCACAGGGGACCCAGAGAGATGAGCTTGTCTGATGGGGTGGCAGGGCCTGAGGATGTCAATGTGTTGGCTGGGGAAGTGGGAGTTCCCAGATACAGAGTACCAGTCATTCCAAAGTGGTACCCCTTAATGATCTCTCTGTTCCTGATGTATGAGTGGTCCCAAAAGGACGAAAGTACTCCCTTAAGGGATTACTTTAAGATCCCTTTTCCAATGCCCTTGGTCTGTCCGAGGATAACCCTGTTATTCGAGACTTTTCCTTGCCTAGCATGTGGCATGACTGGCTCCTGGAACTAATTCAGATAATGAACCACTGCCAGATGCCCATCATTATCAGTGGCCAAGATGGAGACTTGCTTAGCTCCATGACAGATTTGAAGGGCAGGGAGGGAGCCTGAGTACAGGTGGGAGGGGCAGCTGGGCAGGCAAGTAGGGGTGGGAGGATCCTATGACCCAGGTGCGAGCATTTCCTGCGAGCCTTTCAAAAGGAAAATTGGAAGATGTTTGATGCCTTCCTGGCAGGCAAGCTGAGGACCCTAGAAGCCTGAACCTTCACCTTTTCCATCCTCTTAGTCCTGGCAGCTGATTATTTTCCTTTCAGGATAATCCATACTTCAGGAACAAAGAGATCGTTAAGGAGTAGCACTTTGGCATCTCTGGTGTGACCTGGATCTCTGGGTGGCGTGGATGGGTGGGAGAGAGTGGTGAATGCTTTTCCTACCTGAATCTTCTCTGTAACCCCTGTCCTTCTTCAGGATATAGGGCATGTACTTCCTGTCCAGTACACTGGTTCTGTGAGGATGTCTGGTGAGCTCCCAGCCTCTGGTTGGACACCAGCAGTCTGAATTTCCTTAACTGGTTGTTGGAACACAACTGTCCAGGATGGGACAGGATTGCTGACCTGAGGCCTTTGGGCCTCCCCAGAATGGGTGATATAGGTTGTGGTTCTTGGCTGCCTATGGGAGGGTTCAGGGCATGGTCATCCCCATGCTGACCTCCCTTGTAAGGCCAGCAGATTATTTGTGAGGGCCTGTGGGTCAATCTCCTGCCGTACTACCCCCAGAAGAAAATTCCTGCCATGAGAGGTAAGTGACAAGACACAGAGCTTATGAGGCGATCAGGAGGTGAGGCCTGAAGGCAGGTCCGTGTAGAGGCCAGGACCCACTCCTTTCACCAGTGGGGAAGCTTAGGCTCATGCAGCCTGGATGCAGAGACTGGATTCAGGTATTGAGGGTAGCAGGTGACAGGCTGAGATGGAAGGCTTAGGGAATTCATGAGTCTTAGTCTCATTCAGAGCAGCTTTGCTTACAGAATGCAGGACACAGGTGATTCTCACGGGGGCAGGCTGAATTAATCACCTTTTTCAGCATCATCCTTCCTTGGCTTCTCCTGCTCATAGAGACCCTTGGTCTTCAGTGTGAGCCCGAGTATTCAGGGTGTCAGGACCCTGAGACCTGCCATCATGCCAGAGACATTGGGGATATCTCAGGCAGCAGGTGGCCCACCAGCTGAGGAGGATGCCTTCTTCAGTGGGGAAGCAGTGGTGGAAAAAACAGCCCTGGAAGAGGGAGAGGCGTGGGGAATCAGCATATGTTCCTGCTGGTGGTGGAAGACATCACTGAGAAGGTTGAAGTGGTGGTGGAAGAAGAGCAGAACGTGTCCTCACAGGAGCTGGAGAAGCCAGAGGAGTAGGGCCAGGACTATTCAAGGACAGGAGCCTCGAGTGACCAGCCCACATGTAGGCACAGGTGGTCTTGGCTGCCATGTGGTGCAGCTGAGCTCCGCAAATGAGAAAGGCCCCAAAGCCTATCTTGGGCTCCAGAGGAAGGACAATCAGAGGAGAGGGCATACCTTGACTCAGAGAAGTGCCATCATCCAGGGCCTCCCTGGCTTCTGCGCCAAAGCTGAATCCTTACTTCTGCTTTGTAGGGGTCAGATGCTCAGGAGAAGGAAAATGAACAGAAGCAGGAGGACGTGTGGGGGTGAGGGCACCAGCAAGCTGAGGGGAGACCAAGGGAATCAGGGGGCAAGGGAATCTGGGGTGATTGGAGTATTGATCCCCATATGCAAAGTGCCAACAGAGCATGAGAATCTCTCTACCTGTATGTGTCTGACCAAATGACTATGGGATACCGGGGTCCAGCCCTGGTGGTTCCAGGGTGATTCGAAGGTGGGGACGGAGTCGGCGTCTCTGGAAATAACTTATTTAATTACCAACTGAAAGTGATAAGAAGATTAGTGGAGAAAAAGAGGCTGAATAACTTGGTTCACATGGGATGCCAATCACCACCTACGTAGGCCGCAGGCGTCTTCCCATTCTCTAGAAGGAGAGGTGGCACTGAGCCCCCCCCCCCCCCCAACCCAGTCCAATCTTAGAAGCCCAGGCAAAATTAGTAGGCTTGGTGGGTACCCATGCACCAGATGGGAATTCGACCAGAAAATAGTAGGAGAGAAAAAGGGGGCTGAATAACTTGGTTTACATGGGATACCAATAAAATTCCAAGACAAGGAATTTGCACCATCTACGTTGGGCCACCGGTGCCACTTGAATATCGGAAGATGCCCCTCCTTGGGCTCCTTCTCCCGTGGGCTTGAAAACCGGGGCGAATAAGTAGACTTGGAGGCCACCCACGCTCCAGATGGGAATTCAGCCTAAAAAATGGGGAGCAGAAAAGAACGACATGAGGGAATCAGTCTTTCCGGAAACTGATCTGATTTCTTTATTTTTGGGTTTGCTTATATACCTTTTGTTACACATAGGGATGAATACAGAGTCACACGGGGGTCAGCAGTCCTGACATTTATCAAAATTAGGTGCTTCACATAAATGTAAAAAAGGTACATCTTCTTCTGGCCATGAGTGAGACCTGCTGACATTTTATGATCCTTTCTTTCTGATAACCAAAAAAACTCATTTCTTCCAAGGGTGTTTTTTCTTAACCCAGGCACCACCCTCCAAATAAAGTTACATTCCTATAGGGTGAGGGTGTAGTGAGTTACAATCAAGAAAGAAATTTATTTAACCCAAGGTTAACATGATTAGTCTTAAAGATTAATACTTATTTCTCCTATATGCCTAAAGGTTAATACTTATTTCTTCCTATATGCTAGTTATATTCATTATAAGGGTAGAGAACATGGAGATTTAGCAGCAAACATCAGCCTAACAAATGAAAAATCCTTTCACCAATGCTCCCCTTAAGATCTGTTTAGTCTTAAGATATGATAAAGTTACATTCTTACCTAGCAAGGACACAGCGATTTATAACAAGGTACAGTGATCAATTACAAAAGAGAAAATCCATTAACTCAAAAAGTCTAGTATTGCTAACATAAAAAAAATAAACTACCATATTTCCTTTTGCTATATTCCAAATACATTTATTAATATATTCCCAGGTGCCTAAGGATATGGAGGCCTGGTGGCAATCATTGACTCAACAAAAAGGAAAAGCCCTATGCTAATTAAGACTCTCAAAATACTCCAACATTCTCTGTGCTGTTTATGGTTGAGAGGTAGTAAACAATCATGTGGCAGGAGTATGGATAATCCTGTCACACAAGCTAGTCTGTCAGCAGAGAGGTTTGACCTGAGACATCCTTGTCCCACCCAGAGCAGGGAATTAGCAGAAATTATTGACACAACAAATGAAAAAAACTCTTCACCAATATAATTCCTAACCAACCCATTATACTAATAATTTCTAACTCCACAAGATAATTTGCCTTTAGTAAGTCTAAAACATCTCTTGCCTCTCAGATTGGGAGGCTATAAACAATCACATGTGGCTGGACGAACCTATACAGGTGGGATAGATAACCTTCAGAGGAGTCCGTAAGCTGAAACACTCTTGTCACGCCCAAGAATTTTTATTGCCTTGGAGCTGCATGTTTACTCCTTCTCTGAGAGAAACGGTTATGGGGGAGAGCCCCCCGTAAAGTCAGAGGTGTAGGTGAGAGCATAAAACAGACTCTGGCTTTGGGGTTAGGTGCTCAGGAACAGGGGGTTTCCTGAGGCTTGATCACGCCTTTGCATATACCAAGTCTCCTTCCTCATGACCTTTGCCATGGGCGGAGTTCCTCACGCTGGCCCCCAGCAATGGAAGGCTCATTTTGGCTCGCATCTGAATAGAAGCCACACACATTGGTGGGGAATGTATGTCATCAGTGACCGGAGACAGTGTACCTGATGACTTCAGTAGATCCATGCCACCCATTGTGAAGACAGGGAGCAGGTAAGAGACCCAGGTCTCTCTTGCTAAAATGCACAGACACACACACAGACACATGGAGAAAGCATATGGCAGGGACTGCAGATCCTGAAGACTGAAGCAACTGGCATGCCACTACCCAGGACACACATGTCAAGAATACATCAGAAGCAGTCAGAAACAGAACCTCCCTTGGATCCGGACAAGGGTCGAAGAGGACCACAGGGAACCCAGTGGGATAAGTTCATCTGATGGTATGGCAGGGCCTGGGGATGTTGGTGTGGTGTCTGGGCAAGAGACAGTTCCCAGATGCAGAGTACCAGCGATGCCAAAGTGGTACCCCTTAATGATTTCTCTGTTCAGGAAGTACCGGTGGTCCCGAAAGGACACAAGTCCTCGCAAGGAGTACTTGCAGATGTCTGTTCTGGTGCCCTTGTCCAGCCAAAACTAAGCCTGTTACTTGAGACTCTTCCTTGCCCGGCATGTGGCAGGACTGGCTCCTTGACCTAAAGCAGATAATGAACCACCGCCAGATGACCGTCATGATCAGCGACCAAGATGAAGACATGTTTAGCTCCATTATGGCTTTGAGGGCAGGGAGGGAGCCTGAGAACAGGGGGGTGGGAGAGCTGGGCAGGCAAATGGGGCTGATGGGATCCTATGACCCAGCTGCATGTGTTCAGTGTGAGCCTTTGGAAAGGGAAAACAGAAGAGGTTGATGGCTGCCTGGCAGGCAAGCTGAGAACCCTAGAAGCCTGCACCTTCACCGTTTCCATCCTCCTGGTCCTGGAAGGTGGAGGAAATAGGCCATCCCCAGTCCCACTGCAAGCTGGTATTTTCCTTTTGGAACAGCCCATACTTCATTGACAGAGAGACCATTAAGGAGTACCACTTTGGCATCGCTGGTGCAACCTGGGTCCCGGGGAAATGCAGTCTGACCTTCCTTAACTGGTTGTTGGAACACAACTGTCAAGGATGGAACAGTATTGCTGAGGTGGTGTTCCTCTGGACATCCTCAGAGTGGGTGATTGAGGTTGTGTTTCTTGGCTGCCCATGGGATGGTTTGGGGCATGGTCAGTCCCATGCTGGCCTCCCTCATGAAACCAGCAGATCACTGGCAAGGGCCTGTGGGTCAATGCCCTGCAGTACTACCCCCAGGAGGAAGGCCCTGCCATGAAAGGTACATGACAAGACAAAGAAGTTGTGAGGGGATCAGGAGGTGAGGCCTGAAGGCAGGTCTGTGTAGAGGTGAGGACCCTCTCCTTTCCCCAGTGGGGAAACTCAAGCTCATGCAGCCTGGATGCAGAGCCTGGATTCAGGTCTTATGGGTAGCAGGTGACAAGCTGAGATGGGAGGCTTGGGGACTTCATGTGTCCTAGTCTCAATCAGAGAAACTCTGCTTACAGCATGCAAGGTGACTCTCATGGAGGCAGGTTGAATTAAACACCTTTGTCAGCATCATCCTTCCCTGGGTCTTGCTGCTCATGGAGACCCTGGGTCCTCTTCCTTGTCAGACCATACATTCAGGGTGCCAGAGCCCTGAGACCTGCTGGTGCACTGGGACCATTGAGGATGTCACAGGCAGCAGGTGGCCCACCAGGTGAGGAGGCTGCCTTCTTCAGTGGGGAGGCAGTGAAGTAAGGATCAGGAGGAGGGAGAGGTGTTGGGGATCATCAAGTGTTCCAGCTGCTGGTGGAGGACATCATTGAGGAGATTGAAGTGGTGGCAGAAGAGGAGCAGGAGAAGGTGTCCTATCAGGATCAGGAGGAGAAGCCAGAGGAGCATGGTCAGCAACATCCAAGGAAAGGAGCCTCTAGTGACCAGCCCCACTGGAGGTGCTGGAGGCATTGGTGGCCCTGCAGTTGGAACTGAGCTCTCTGAATGAGAAAGACCCCAAAGCCACATCCAACACTTGGCTCTCAGTACCACCACACAAGCAGAGCTGTAAAATCTTCAAAGGCTTCAGGCGCAGGTGGTGGGAACAGATTCAGAAGTGCTTTTCAAGCCATGCAGGACAGGATACACAAGTGAGTGAAGGCCAGAAGGAGTTTGCCATTAAAAACAGAATGTGTTGCCAAAGACAGGCTTGGGTGGAGCTGAGCCCAAGGGCCTGGGAGTCCAGACTCAGAAAACTTGTATGCCTCTCTCCTGTCTCTGCCTCCCAATCTGCTTAACCCCCAGTCTGCAGCCTGACACCACCTGTCCTGTGAATCTTCATACTCAGACCATTCATTCAGAGACAAGTATTTGTTTAGCAATGCCTTTGGCCAGGTCGTGTTCCAGGTACAGGAAAGCCATGAGGAGACAGACAATTCAGTCCTTGTGGAGCAGATATTCTCCCAGGGACCAAACCCTCCTACCTCACTCTGATTCCCTGCAGGTCCACTCCACTTTCACCCCTCCCAGTCCTGATGCCCTCCATTGTCCTAAGAAGCCTCCGTGGGCCCGCAGGTCTGTGCAATGAAATCGCTCTGCTGACCCCCTAACCACCACCTAGAACCCTGCTGGTATCCCCTGGTTGGGCACCTTCCATTCTTCCCGGGGATTGGCAGGACATGTGGCTCCTGGCACCTGCCAGGACAGGGTAGTATGGTTAGAACAACCCACTTTATTTAAGTTTGTAAATAATTACACTTACTCATAGAGAAAATCTGTTCACATCAGTCATGAAATTATTACTGCTTGTGGTTGGATGGGGGGCTTCTCTCCATTCTCTGGGATTCCCTAAGGACAGTGAGGTAGTGTAGCCTCAGTTCCTGGATGCTGCCCTGCTGCACAGCCATCCAGGCCCTTCTCACCCAGGTCTGAGTCAGGCCAATAAGCACATAGACCCTGGAGAGTAGGTGGGGACCTCTCTGCAGTGCTCCCTTCTGTCCCCAAAAGCACAGACTTGGTCGAGCACAGCCCTGGTCTCCTGCCATCAGGCCAGATGAAGGTGCTCACTTGCAAGCTGTCCTTTAACACTGAGGGTTAGTGGCAAAAGAGGGGCCAGTAGAGCTTCACCTATATGTGGGTGTGAGGGCCAGACGAATGGAACCCTGAGATGCATTGTGATCCACAGGCCGGTCCTGCCCTTCCCTCCCAATCCCAGTGGGCACCTGCTCTGAGCCCCCGGCCTTGAACACACAACACCCACACAACCCCACCCATTGGTCAGGCTGATTCAGCTCCTGTGGACAGAGGTTCACCCGAGCCCTTCCAGCTCCCTGTCCCCTTCACACAACTTGTTCAGGGTGTCATAACCCATGGGAACCTTCAGGCCCAGGGTCCCATCAAACAGAGTGCTTCCTCTGGCCCACCCACAGTGTCCCAGCTGGCTCTGGGGCACCTCTCCCCTGACTCCAGCCCTGGGATGCTGGGCCCAAGGCTGCACTGGGACAGGCTTTGTGCATTCCCAGAGCCCCGTCTGCCTGTAGATCGTTTTCACAATCACAGACGAGAACTACAAGTTCCATGGGATACTGCTGCTGAGCCCATGGTCTCACACCACATACTGAGGAAGCTAGTGGCTGACCAGCAGCCACCCTTGATTCTAGACATGGTGTCACAGCAAACTGAGCTACCCCATAGCAGTAGGGTGGGCGTGTTCCTCCTGGGCACCAGGGTCACATTTTCCCTGGGACATTATGGTCCCATGTCACTCAGGTTTCAATAAAGTTACTGCTGGCCCCTGCAGGTTTGCTACATTCACAAGGCAAGGTTGACAGGAGCTACACCAGGGGGCTGGGGGGAAGGTGTGAGTACAGGGGTGGGCTAGGGGAACAACTGGGGGAATTTCTCCACACAGCCACATAAGGACATGCAGCTCACGTGGAAATAAATAAATAAATAAATAAATAAATAAATAAATAAAGTCTTCCACTGTTTCCCCATAAATTTGCCATGAAGTGATGGGACCGGATGCCATTATCTTAGTTTTCTGAACGTTGAGCTTTAAGCTAACTTTTTCAATCTCCTCATTCATTTTCATCAAGAGACTCATTAGTTCTGTTTTACTCTCTGCCATAATGGTGGTGTCATATGCATGGCTGTTGTTGTTGATATTTTTTTTCCTCAATCTTGATTCCAGCTTGTGCTTCATCCAGGCCAGTGTTTCTCATGATGTATTCTGCATATATGTTAAATAAGCTGGGTGACGATATACAGGCTTGATGTACTCCTTCTCCTATTTGGAACCAGTCCGTTGTTCCATGTCCATTTCTAACTGTTGCTTCCTGACCTGCATACATATATTTCAAGAGGCAGGTCAGGTGGCCTAGTATTCCCATCTCTTTCAGAATTGTCTAAGTTTATTGTGATACACAAGGTCAAAGCTTTCAGTATAGTCAACAAAGCAGAAATAGAAGTTTTTCTGAAATCATTTCTTTTTTGATGATCCAGGGTATGTTGGCAATTTGATATCTGGTTCCTCTGCCTTTTCTCAGATCAGCTTGAACATCTGGAATTTCACGGTTCAAATATTGTTGAAGCCTGGCTTGGAGACTTTTGAGAATTACTTTGCTAGCATGAGCGATGAGTATAATTGTGTAATAGTTTGAGCATTCTTTGACATTTCCTTTCTTTGGAATTAGAATGAAAACTGACCTTTTCAAATCCTGTGGCCACTGCTGAGTTTTCCACATTTGCTCTCATATTAAGTGCAGCACTTTCACAGCATGACATTTTAGGATTTGAAAGAGCTCAACTGGAGTTCCATCACCCCCACTCACTTTGCTCATAGTGAAGCTTCCTAAGTCCCACTTGGCTTCACATTCCAGGATGTCTGGCTCTAGGTGAGTAATCACACCTTTGTGATTATCTGGGTCATTGAATATCTTTTTTGAACAGTTTTTCTGTGTATCCTTGCCACCTATTCTTAATATCTTCTGCTTCTCTTAGGTCTATACCATTTCTGTCCTTTATAGATACCATATTTGCATGAAATATTTCCTTCATACCTCTGATTTTCTTGAAGAGCTCTCTAACCTTACCCATTCTATTGTTTTCCACTATTTCTTTGCACTGATCACTGAGGAAGTCTTTCTTATCTCTTCTTGCTATTATTTGGAACTCTGCATTCAAATGGGAATATCTTTCCTTTTCTTTTTGTTTTTCACTTCTCTTCTTTTGACAGCTGTTTGTACATCCTCCTCAAACAATCATTTTACCTTTCTGTGTTTCTTCTCCTTGGGGATGGTCTTGGTCATTGCCTCCTGTACAATGTCATGAACTTCCATCCATAGTTCATCAAGCACTATGTCTGTCAGATATAGTCTCTTAAATCTATTTATCACTTCCACAGTATAATTGTAAGGGATTTGATTTAGGTCACACCTGAATGATCAAGTGGTATTCCCTACTTGCTTCAATTTACGTCTAAATTTGACAATAAGAAGTTCATGACCTGAGCCACAGTCAGCTCTGGGTCTTGTTTTGCTGACTGTATAGAGTTTCTCCATTTTTGGCTGCAAGAAAATAAATAATTTGATTTTGGTGTTAATCATCTGGTGATGCCATGTGTACAGTCTTCTCTTGTGTTATTGGAAGATGGTGTTTGCTATGACCAGGGTGTTCCATTGGCAAAACTCTATTGGCATTTGCCCTGCTTCTTCCTGTATTCCAAGGCCACATTTGCCCGTTACTTCAGATGTCTCTTGACTTCCTACTTTTGCATTCCAGTGTCCTATAACGAAAAGGACATATTTTTGGGCTGTCAGTTTTAAACGTCTTGTAGGTCTTCACAAAACCATTCAACTTCAGCTTCTTCAGTACTATTGGTTGGTACATTGGCTTAAATTACCGTGCTATTCCATTTTGAGTTTATTTTCGTGTGCGGTGTTAGAATGTGATCTAGTTTCATTCTTTCACAAGTGGTTGACCAGTTTTCCCAGCACCACTTGTTAAAGAGATTGTCTTTACTCCATTGTATATTCCTGTCTCCTTTGTCAAAGATAAGGTGTCCATATGTGTGTGAATTTATCTCTGGGCTTTCTATTTTGTTCCATTGATCTATATTTCTTTGTTTGTGCCAGTACCATACTGTCTTGATGACTGTGGCTTTGTAGTAGAGCCCGGAGTTAGGCAAGTAGATTCCTCCAGTTCCATTCTTCTTTCTCAAGATTGCTTTGGCTATTCGAGATTTTTGTATTTCCATACAAATCTTGAAATTATTTGTTCTAGTTCTGTGAAAAATATGGCTGGTAGCTTGATAGGGATTGTGTTGAATTTGTAAATTGCTTTTGGTAGTATCCTCATTTTCATTATATTGATTCTTCTGATCCATGAACATGGTATATTTTTCCATCTATTTGTGTCCTCTTTGATTTCTTTCATCAGTGTTTTATAATTTTCTATTTATAGATATATATTCCTAAGTATTTTATTCTTTTTGTTGCAATGGTGAATGGAATTGTTTCCTTGATATCTTTTTCTACTTTGTCATTATTAGTATATAGGAATGCAAGGGATTTCTGGGTGTTGATTTTATATCCAGCAACTTTACTATATTCATTGAATAGCTCTAATACTTTTCTGGTGCAGTCTTTAGGGTTTTCTATGGCTTAAAGATCTGAATGTAAGACCAGAAACTATAAAACTCCTAGAGGAGAATATAGGCAAAACACTCTCTGACATAAATCACAGCAGGATCCTCTATGATCCACCTCCCAGAATTCTGGAAATAAAAGCAAAAATAAACAAATGGGGTCTAATAAAATTAAAAGCTTCTGCACAACAAAGGAAAATATAAGCAAGGTGAAAAGACAGCCTTCTGAATGGGAGAAAATAATAGGAACTGAAACAACTGACAAACAACTAATCTCAAAAATATACAAGCAACTTAGGCAACTCAATTCCACAAAAATAAACGACCCAATCAAAAAAGGGGCCAAAGAACTAAACAGATGTTTCTCCAAAGAAGACATATGGATGGCTAACAAAGACATGAAATGATGCTCAACATCACTCATTATTAGAGAAATGCAAATCAAAACCACAATGAGGTACCACCTCACACCAGTCAGAATGTCTGCAATCAAAAATCTGCAAGCAATAAATGCTGGAGAGGGTGTGGAGGAAAGGGAACCCTCCTACACTGTTGGTGGGAATGCAAACTAGTACAGCCACTATGTAGAACAGTGTGGAGATTCCTTAAAAAATTGCAAATAGAACTGCCATATGACCCAGCAATCCCATTGTGGGCATACACACCGAGGAAACCAGAATTGAAAGAGACACGTGTACCCCAATGTTCATCGCAGCACTGTTTATAATAGCCAGGACATGGAAACAACCTAGATGTCCATAAGCAGATGAATGGATAAGAAAGTTGTGGTACATAGACACAATGGAGTATTACTCAACCATTAAAAATAATACATTTGCATCAGTTCTGATGAGATGGATGAAACTGGAGCCGATTATACAGAGTGAAGTAAGCCAGAAAGAAAAACACCACTACAGTATACTAACACATATATATGGAATTTAGAAAGATGGCATTGACTACCCTGTATGCAAGACAGCAAAAAAGACACAGATATGTATAGTGGACTTTTGGACTCTGTGGGAGAGGGGGAGGGTGAGATGATTTTGGAGAATGGCATTGAAACTATGATGTAAGAATTAAATCGCCAGTCTATGTCCGATGCAGGATACAGCATGCTTGGGGCTGCTGCACGGGGATGACCCAGAGGGATGTTGTGGGGAGGGAGGTGGGAGGGGGGTCATATTTGGGAACGCATGTACACCCGTGGTGGATTCATGTTAATGTATGGCAAAACCAATACAGTATTGTAAAGTAAAATAAGGTAAAAATAAAAAATTTAAAATAGAAAAAAATAGATTAAAAAAAAATTACCAGCTATTGAATGATTTGCCTTGGAAACAAACAGTTATCATTCTGTCATTTTTGAGATACCATCCAGGTACTGCATTTTGGATTCTTTTTTTGACTGTGATGGCTACTCTATTTCTTTGAGGAGAATCTTGCCCACAGTAGTAGATATAATGGTCATCTGAGTTAAATTCACGCATTCCAGTACATTTTAGTTTTCTGATCGCTAAAATGTTGACAGTCACTCTTGCCATCTCCTGTTTGACCACTTCCAATTTGCCTTGATTCATTAACCTAACATTCCAGGTTCCTATGCAATACTGCTCTTTATAGTATTCAACCATACTTCAATCACCAGTCACATCCACATCTGGGTGTTTTTTTTTGCTGTTGTTGTTGTTATTGTTGTTTGTTTGTTTGTTTGTTTGTTTGTTTTTGCTTTGGCTCTGTCTATTCTTTCTGGAGTTATTTCTCCGCTGATTCCCAGTAGCATATTGGACACCTACCAATCTGGGGAGGTCATCTTTCAGTTTTCTATCTTTTTGTCTTTTCTACTGTTCGTGGTGTTCTCCAAAAAGAATACCTAAAGTGGTTTGCCATTCTCTTCTCCAGTGGCCCACGTTTTGTCAGAACTCTCTACCATGACCCATCCATCTTGGGCAGCCCTACATCACATGGCTGATAGTTTCATTGAATTAGACAAGCTGTGGCCCATGTGCTTAAATCACTCCTTCCTTGAACATGAGTTATGTCCTCATAACGACCTCTACTTACCTTGGGCATGGGGTATCTCCTCAGCCCCCACTCCTGATCTTGGACATGGGCTATCTTCTCTCAGCTGCTTGCCGCTCCAGCGACACACAGTCACTGCTCATTGCTGAGGCTGTGTGGTGGAAATAAAACTGAAAGTTCTGGGGTCAACGTGCTGATTATAGAACATATTTAATCCAGCTTTCTACAAAACACCAGTGGCAACAATACTTCACATTTGTTTCACACTTTAGTTTATATCATGTTTTTGTTTGTAGTCTTTTCAGTGCTGCTTTCTAATAACCAATTTCACTGTTTTTTCAGAAATCCTCTGGGCTCCTTCTTCAGCAGCTCTGGTCTGGCCTCTGGCCCTGTAACTGGCATAGGTCCTTCAGCTCCTTGGAGCCAGATTAACCCCAGCCTCTTGGGCCCACTTCCAGAGTTTTAATGAGTCATTAAGAGCACTCTATATCTCCTATACACCTGCAAGCAGACAGCTGTGTCTAGAGCTCAGCAAGTATTACACTCTAGACCTTCAGGGCTCCTGGAAAATGTGGGGCAGGACAGACAGAGGGAAGGCAGAAGGGTGTTTGGCAGTGTCCATGGCCAGGCCTGGGAGTCATGGTTCCTGCCCAGCCCTCATGTAACCCCAAAGCTTTCTCACCCTCATCCCCTTCTGGCAGGCCTATCCATCCCTGTGTCCTCAGAGTTCTCTACCCATGTTCTCTTTCCCCAAACCTGCCTTCTCTCCCTCCCCCTCTCCCTCTCCCTCTCTCTCTCTCTCTCTCTCTCTCTCTCTCTCTCTCTCTCTCTCTCTCTCTCTCTCTCTCTCTCTCTTTTTGCCTAGGAAATCCCATAGGTTCACAAAGAATCTGACATGCTTTAGCCACTAAACAACCACAACAAGTAGATGATAAAGTGAAGGAAGTTTAAAAAAAATGAAAAATCCTATCACTGTCATTAGAAGGCAATTAAGGACGTCCCATCACTCTAAGAAACTTTCAGATGAACAGACAGTTGGAAACTGTATTGTGTTACTAAATCCTACCATACACATTCTTGTTGTAATCTGACAGAATATACTTGCCAAATAACTATAATTAGACAATCAGTCTCTGCTATTATTTGTATACTCTTCATTTTCAACACATATTTGTTTAATATTTAATCACTGCCTGCAGACATTCTCTAAGGGCTTCCCTGAGGGTGCAGACAGTAAAGAATCTGCCTGAAATGCAAGGGAACTGGCTTTGATCCTTCGGTGGGCATGATCCCCTGGGGAAGGAAATGATTGATGGCTAAAAACTCCAGGACTTTCAATCACTAGAGAACTCCTGGGCCTATAGAACATTAATAAATGAGAGACCTCCCAAAAGCCTCCATCTCAACACTAAGACTAAGCCACACACAAAAGCAAGAAAGCTGTAGGGCCAAATACTCTTCACATATCCTTCATCCAAATAGGTCACAGCCTTGAACATCAGCAGACAGGTTGCTCAAAGCCATACTGAACAGATAGATGCCCCAAACCGATAGATGCCCCAAGCCACTGCCCTGCAGAAAGACACGAATTAGCTCCACGTACCAGAACCCAAACACAAATGCCCCCACCCAGGAAACATTCACAAGATCCAACCCCACTCAGGAGAGGTAGACTCTACATTTACGAGGAACTACAGCCTTTCAGATCCAACCCCACTCAGGAGAGGTAGACTCTACAGTTACGAGGAACTACAGCCTTTCAACCAAGAAAGGGATCCCAAACACAATAAAGTAAACAAAATGAAATTACAGAGAAACATACAGCAGATGAAGGAACATGGTTAAAACCCAAAGGACTAACCAACAAAAATAAACAAATGAGACCTAGATAACTTAAAAGCTTTTGCACAACAAAGGAAACTATAAGCAAGGTGAAAATACAGCTTCAGTATGGGAGACAAAATAGCAAATGAAACAACTGACAAAGCATTGATCTCCAAAATATACAAGCAGATCCTGCAGCTCAGTATCAGAAAAATATTCTACACAATCATCACGTGGACAGAAGACCTAAATAGACACTTCTCCAAAGAAGACATACAGATGGCTAAAAAACACATGAAAAGATGTCTAACCTTGCTCATCAGAGAAATGCAAATCAAAACGACAGTGATGTACTATCCAACAAGTGTCAGAACGGCCATCATCAAAAAGTCCACAAACAGCAAGTGCTAGAGAGGATGTGAAGAAAGGGGAATCCTCTTGCACTCTTGGTAGGAACAGAGGCCAATACAGCCACTATGAAGAACAGTATGGAGATTTCATTAAAAAAAAAAAAAAAAACCAACAACCTAGGAATAAAACTACCATATGACACAGCAATCCTACTACTGTGCATATACCCAGAGGAAACCATAACTGAAAAAGAAATATGTACCTCATTGCTCACTGCTTTAATATTTACAATATTTAGGACATGGAAACAACCTAGATGTCCATCAACAGATGAATGGATAAAGAACCTGTGGTACGTATATACAGTGGAATACTACTCAGCCAAAAAAAGGAACACATTTGAGTCACTGCTAATGAGGTAGATGAATCTACAGCCTATTACACAAAGTGAAGTAAATCATAAAGAGAAAGAAACATATTGTATATTAATGTGTATCTAGGGAATCTAGGAAGATGGCATTGATGAACCTACTTGCAGGTCGGCAATGGAGATGCAGACATAGAGAACAGACTTGTGGACACAGTGCCAGAAGGAGAGGATGGGATGAATTAAGAGAGTAGCATGGAAATATACACATTAACATATGTAAAGCAGACAGCCAGTGGGAATCAGCTGTATGACACAAGGACCCCAATCTGTGACACCTAGAGGGGTGGGATGGGGAGGTTTTTAAGAGGGAGGGGACATGTGTATACCTATGGCTGATTCGTGGTGATGTACAGAAGAAACCATCAAAATATTGTAAAGTAATTATCCGGGGAGTAAAAATGAAATAAAACTGTAAAGAAAGCAAAAAGGACAGGCCACAGGACTGGAAACGTCAGTTTTCATTCCAATCCCAAAGAAAGGCAGTGCCAAAGAATGCTCAAATCACCGCACAGTTGCACTCATCTCACATGCTCGTAAAGAAATTCTCAAAACTATCCAAGCCAGGTTTCAGCAATATGTAAACCATGAAATTCCAGATGTTAATTTTTTTTTTTAACAAAAGGCAGAGGAACCAGATATCAAATTGCCAACACCTGCATAATCATTCAAAAAGCAAGAGAGTTCCAGAAAAACATCTATTTCTGCTTTATTGACTATGCCAAAGCCTTTGACTGTGTGGATCACAATAAACTGTAGACAGTTCTGAACGATATGGGAATACCAGACCACCAGACTTGCCTCTTAAGAAACCTATATTCAGGTCAAGAAGCAACAGTTAGAACTGGACATGGAACAACAGACAAGTTCCAAATAGGAAAAGGAGTATGTCAAATGTGTATACTGTCACCCTGCATATTCAATTTATATGCAGAGTACCTCATGAGAAATGCTGGGCTGGAAGAAGCACAAGCTGGAATCAAGATTGTGGGGAGAAAACTCAATAATCTCAGATATGCAGATGACACCACCCTTATGGCAGAAAGTGAAGAGGACCCAAAAAGCCTCTTGATGAGAGTGAAAGAGGAAAGTGAAAAAGTTGGCTTAAAACTCAACATCCAGAAAACTATGACTATGGCATCTGGTCATATTGCTTCATGGGAAATAGATGGGAAAACACTGGAAACAGTGTCAGACTTTATTTTGGGAGGCTCCAAAATCACTGCAAATGGTGACTACAGCCATGAAATTAAAAGACGCTTACTTCTTGGAAGGAAAGCTACGACCAACCTAGATAGCATATTCAAAAGCAGAGACATTACTTTGGCATCAAAGTTCAGTCTAGTCAAAGATATAGCTTTGCCAGTGGATGTGACAGCTTTACTGTGAAGAAAGTTGAGTGCCATAGAATTGATGCTTTTGGACTGTGGTGTTGGAGAAGCCTTTTAGAGTCCCTTGGACTGCAAGGAGATCCAACCAGTTCTTCTGAAGGAGATCAGCCCTGGGATTTCTTAGGAAGGAATGATGCTAAAACTGAAACTCCAGTACTTTGGCCACCTCATGTAAAGAGTTGACTCATTGGAAAAGACTCTGATGCTGGAAGGGGCTGGGAGCAGGAGGAAAAATGGATAACAGAGGATGAGATGGCTGGATGGGATCACCAACTTGATTGACCTGAGTTTGAGAGAACTCCTGGAGATGGTGATGGGCAGGGAGGCCTGGTGTGCTGTGATTCATGGGGTCGCAAAGAGTCGGTCACAATTGAGCAACTTAACTGAACTGAACTGATAGAGTAACTTCCACTTACTGATTTCTGGATCTGTTCCAAGCTACACTGCATCAACCACTAGGAGGATAAGAAATCTCAAGATAACTGCTCATAATGGCTTTGCAAATACACATTAGAGTAAATGAATGAACCAATACACACAGTGAGAAGGCTTAAAGAGCAGCACTAAATGCAGTGTCATCACTGAATTCCACAGGCTTTCCCCAGGGGCACACCAGTCCACCCACTAAGCTTCCCTGAATGAGGAGCAAAGGATGGGGACATGATTTATAGAGCTTTTTGAGGTTATTGCAAATCACTGTGAAAATAGTTGTGATGCTCTTAGTTTAAGAAAATGAGAGTTAGAGTGAACCGCTCTTCATTAATAGTCACTTTACATGCACAGAAAGCTGGTCTCTTATTTACAGAGGACAAGGGGTCAAGCAGAGAAATCAACTACACTTCCAGGTATATGCCTCCTCCCTGCCTGATGGTCAACCAGCTCCCCCACCCACCAGCCAACCAGAGATTAACTCTGTTGCTTAGGAACACATATATTGGTCCTGCCTCAACTCCATCCATGCCAGGTCAGCACACAGACCACCGCAGCTCCACCCATTCCAGATCAGCTCACAGAGCACCAGCTCCATCCATGTCAGTCAGTGCGCAGACCACACCATATCCACCCATGCCAGGTCAGCATACAGATCACCCCACATCCATCAATGAAAAGTTATTATACAGACCACCCCACCCCCCGACCCCAGCTCCACCCATGCCAGGTCAGCACAGACACTGTTAATGATGCCTGACCTGCTTACCCACTACAGAGCCCGTTTTCTGAATTTGTTTTCCATTAGTGACATTCATTTTGTCCACATTTCCTCACAAACTGTCTGCATTTTCCATCCATCTTCCTCTCTCCTCTGCATCTTAGCACTTGCTCTCAGGAAGTTCTCCAGCTTTCCCATCACTGATTACAACCCCCTTTCACATATCCACAACTTTTCACATCCTCCATGATCACACCATCATGGTTATGTATGTGAGGAAGATCTTTTTCTGTATAGTTTTTCTGTGTATTTTTGCCACCACTTTTTAATATTTTCTGCTTCTGTTGAGGTCCATACCATTTCTGTCCTTGATTCTGTCCATCTTTGCATGAAATGTTCCCTTGGTTTCTCTAATTTTCTTGAAGAGATCTCTGGTCTTTCCTATTGTATTGATTTCCTCAATTGATTTGCATTGACCACTGAGGAAATCTTGCTTATCTCTCCATGCTATTCTTTGGAACTCTGATTTCAAATAGTTATATATTTCCTTTTCTTCTTTGTCTTTAGATTATCTTCTTTTCCCAGGTATTTCTAAAGCCTCCTCAGACAGCCGTTTTGATTTTTTGCATTTCCTTTTCTTGGGGATGTTCATGATCCCTGCCTCCTGTATAATGTCATGAACCTCTGTTCATAGTTCTTCAGGCACTCTGTCTATAAGATCTAATCCCTTCAGTCTGTTTGTCACTTCCACTGGTTAATCATAAGAGATTTGATGTAGATCATACCTGAATGGTCTAGTGGTTTTCCATACTTTATTCAGTTGAAGTCTGAATTTTGCAATATGGACTGCATGATTTGAGGCACAGTGAGTTCCTCGTCTTCTTTTGTGACTGTATAGGACTTCTCCATCTTTGGCCACAAATAAATATAATTAATCTGATTTTGCTACTGACCACCTGCTGTTGTCCATGTGTAGAGTCTTCTCTTGTGTTGTTGGAAGAGGGATTTTTCTATGACCAGTGTGCAAGTGTGTTCTCTTAGCAAAACTCTGTTAGCGTTTGCCCTGCTCCATTGTTTACTCTAAGGACAAATTGCCTGTTAATTCAGGTATTTCTTGACTTCCTGCTTTTGCATTCCAGGAAATAAAGAAAAGGATATTTGAGGGGGGCGGGTCTTAGTCCTAGAAGGGCTTATTGGACTTAATCACTTCAGTTAAGTTCAGTCGCTCCATCGTTTCCGACTACTTGTAACCCTGTGAATAACAGCACGCCAGGCCTCCCTGTCTATCACCAACTCCAGGAGTTCACTCAAACTCATGTGGATCGTGTGGGTGATGACATCCAGCCATGTCATTCTCTACTGTCCCCTTCTCCTCCTGCCCCCAATCCCTCCCAGCATCAAAGTCTTCTCCAATGAGTCGACTCTTCTCATGAGGTGGCCAAAATACTGGAGTTTCAGCTTTAGCATCAGCCCTTACAATGAACACCCAAGACTGATCTCCTTAAGGATGGACTGGTTGGATCTCCTTGTGGTCCAATGGACTCTCGAGTCTTCTCCAACACCACAGTTCAAAAGCATCAATTCTTCAGCACTCAGCTTTCTTTAAATTCCAACTCTCACATCCATACATGACGACTGGAAAAACCATAGCCTTAACTACACGGACCTTTATTGGCAAAGTAACGTCTCTGCTTTAGAATATGCTATCTAGGTTGGTCAAGTTTCTTGCCAAGAACTAAGTGTCTTTTAACTTCATGGCTGTGATCACCAGCTGCAGTGATTTTGGAGCTCCCCAAAATAAAGTTTTACACTGTATCCACTGTTTCCCCATCTATTTCCCATGAAGTGATGGGACCAGACACCATAACCTGTGTTTTCTGAATGTTGAGATTTAAGTCAAATTTTGCACCCTCCTCTTTCACTCTCATCAAGAGGCTCTTTAGTTCTGTTTCACTTTTTCCCATAAGGTTGGTTCCATCTGCATATCTGAGGTTATTGATATGTCTCCTGGCAATCTTGATTCCAGCTTGTGCCTCTTCCAGCGTTTCTCATAATGTACACGAATATAAGTTAAATAAGCAGGTGACAGTATATGGCCTTGATGTACTCCTTTTCCTATTTGGAACCTGTTTGTTGTTCCATGTCCAATTCTAACTGTTGCTTCTGGACCTGCATATAGGTTTCTCAAGAGGCAGGTCAGGTGGTCTGGTATTCTCTTCCAGAAATGTCCACATTTTATTGTGGTCCACATAGTCAAAGGCTTTGGCATAGTCAATAAAGCAGAAATAGATGTTTTTCTGGAACTCTTGTTTTTTTGATGATCAGGCGGGTGTTGGCAATTTGATCTCTGGTTTCTCTGCTTTTTCTAAATCCAGCTTGAACATCTGAAAGTTCACGGATCATGTACTGCTGAAGCCTGGCTTGGAGAATTTTGACCACTATTTCACTAGCCTGTGAGTTGAGTGCAATTGTGTCGTACTTTGAGCATCCTTTGGGATTGCCTTTATTTGGTATTGGAATAATAAGCTGACCTTTTACAGACCTGTGAACACTGCTTAGCTTTACAAATTTGCTGGTATATTGAGTGCAGCACTTTCACAGCATCATCTTTCAGGATTTGAGTTAGTTCAACTGGAATACCATCACCTCCACTAGCTTCATTCATAGTAATGCTTTCCAAGGTCAACTTGAATTCACATTCCAAGATGTCTGGCTCTAAGACGAGTGATCACACCATCATGATTATCTGGGTTATGAAGCTCTTTTTTGTACAGTTGTGCTGTGTATTCTTGCCACCTCTTCTTAATATTGCCTGCTTCTGTTAGGTCCATACCATTTCTGTCCTTTATGGAGCTCATCTTTGCTTAAAACATTCCCTTAGTACCTCTCATTTTTTTGAAGAGATCTATAGTTTTTCCCACTCTGTTGTTTTCCTCTAATTCTTTGCATTGTTTACTGAGGAAGGCTCTCTTATCTCTCCTTGCTATTTTTTGGAACTCTATATTCAGATGCTTATATCTTTCCTTTTCCCTTTTGCTTTTCACTTATCTTCTTTTCACAGCTATTTGTAAGGCTTCCTCAAACAGCCATTTTGATTTTTTGCATTTATTTTCCATGGGGATGGTCTTGATCCCTGTCTCCTGTACAATGTTACAAAATTCCATCCATAGTTCATCAGTCCCTGTATCAGATCTGGTCCCTTTAATCTATTTCTCACTTCCACTGCATTGTAATAAGGGATTTGACTTAGCTCATACCTGAATGATCTAATGGTTTTACACACTTTCTTCAATTTAAATCTGAATTTTGCAATAAGGAGTTCAGGATCTGAGCCACAGTCAGCTCCTGGCCTTATTTTTACTGATAGTATAGAGCTTCTCCATCTTTGGCTGCAAAGAATATAATCAATCTGATTTCAGTGTTAACCATCTGGTAATGTCCATGTGTAGAGTCCTCTCTTGTGTTGTTGGAAGAGGGTGTTTTCTATGACCAGTGTGTTCTATTGGTAAAACTCTAATAGCCTTTACCCTGCTTCATTCCGTACTCCAAGACCAAATTTTCCTGTTCCTCAGGTGTGTCTTGATTTCCTACTTTTGCATTCCAGTCCCACATAATGTAAAGAACATATTTTGGGGGGTGTTAATTCTATAAAGTCCTGTAGGTCTTCATAGAACCGTTCAGCTTCAGCTTCTTCAGTGTAACTGGTTGGGGCATAGGCTTGGATTACCGTAATATTGAATGGTTTGCCTTGGAAATGAACAGACATCATTCTGTCATTTTTGAGACTGCATCCAAGTACTGCATTTCGAACTCTTTTGTTGACCATGATGGCTACTCCATTTTTTTCTAAGGGATTCCTGCCCACAGTAGTAGATATAATGGTCATCTGAGTTTAATTCACCCATTCCAGTCCATTTTAGTTTGCTGATTCCTAGAATGTCAATGTTCACTCTTGAGATCTCTTGTTTGACCACTTCCAATATTCCTTGATTCATGGAGCTGACATTCCAGGTGACTATGCATTATTTCTGTTTACAGCATAGGACTTTGTTTCTATTACCAGTCACATCCACAACTGGATATTGTTTTTGCTTTGGCTCCATCCCTTCATTCTTTCCGGAGTTATTTCTCTACTGATCTCCAGTAGCATATTGGGCACCTACTGACCCAGGCAGTTCCCCTTTCAATATCCTACCACTTTGCCTTTTCATACTGTTCATGGGGTTCTCAAGGCAAGAATACTGAGCTGGTTTGCCATTCCCTTCTCCAGTGGGTCTTCATAGAATGCATCAACTTCAGCTTCTTCAGCACTGATCAATTTGATGTTATCTGTGATTGTGGTTTTTATTCTGTCTGCCCTCTCACTGACAAAGTTAAAAGGCTTATGGAAGCTTCCTGAATGGAGAGACTTACTGTGCAGGAAAAAGGGTCTTGTTCTGATGGGCGGGGCCATTCTCAGTTAATCTTTAATCCAAAGTGACAAAATTGCAGAGTAGAAGGATGTGTTCTCATCTTCTCCTGTGGGAAGTTCAAAATACAACTCTCTGCTGAACAACTATCAACAGGAATGTTGGATCCCACCAAAAAAAGATACTCCATGTCCAAGGGTAAAGGAGATGCTTCAACAAGATTGTAGGAGGGGCAAAATCATATTTAGAAGCAAACCACATACCCGCCAGAGACACTGAGCTTGGAGGGCTCAAATAAAACCTTTTGCACAAAAGGAGACCCCACAGAGACTAACTAGACCTGGCTTTAAGTGTCTGAGCATCTCCAGTAGGGGCTTGGGTCAGCAGTGCCTGAAACAGGGGTAGGGGCTCTGGGTGCAGCAGTCCTAGGTGTGGCATAAGCCCTTTTGGAGGAGTTTTCCATTAACCCCATATAGAGACACTGGGCAGATGACCCACAAACTGCAGAGCAATTATTCCAAAGAAACTGTCAAGAAATTTCTCAGACCCATAACAAATTTCTCAACTTGGGGATCAAGCAAACGAACTGAGAACTCTCAGGGAATTAGACTTTGGAGGCCAGTGGAATTTTATTATAGAACTTCCACAGGACTAGAGAAACAGACCTTTGGAGGACACAAACAAAATTTTGTGTGCACCAGGACCCATGAGAAAGGTGCAGTGACCCCACAAGAGACTGACCAAGATTTGTGGGTGAGTGTCCAAGGGTTTCCAGCAGATGCATGCTTTGGCGGTGGCCTGCTTCAGGGTCAGGAGCACTGGGTGTGGTATTGTGACATGGGACCTTTTGAAGGAAGTCACCATTGTCTTCATTACCTCCACTATAGTTTGGTCTCCGGTAAAACAATAGGGAGGGCAAGAGCCCCACCCACAAACAGAAAATCATGTTGATGGGCATTTAATATTCACAAGGTCCAAAGGTTTCTAAGTAAAAAAGTGATTTCCTGGAGTCTCCAAGAGGTGGTCACCAAAAGAAACTTCATAACTGGGTAGATCATCACAAAGCCAATTTTAACAGGTACCTTTCACTCACAGTTAGAAAATATCACATAAAAAGATGTCAAAATTGCTAAATAATAGGAAAAGGTGTTTGATATCACCTCACACCAATCAGAATGGTGATTGATTGTCAAGCACTCTGCAAAGGTTAAATCTGCCAGATTCCATGAAGAATAGGAAACCCTCCACCTCCATTGCTGTAAATGAAAATAGGTGAAAGCCACTATGGATGACAGCATGGACATGAATCAATAATGAAAATAAGAATGAAATTACAGTATCCCTCAAACAATACACAAATATAAACTTCAAAGAAGATAAAGATCTAAATGTCAGATGGACACTATGCAATTTTGAGGACAATATGGGGGGCATGCTGTAACATCAGTTCCACCAAGTGTGCCCAGAATAATACAAAATGAACCAAAACTAAAAAAAGAAGGACTAAATTAACCTTGAAAGTGTTTTCACAGCAAAGGAACGCTAAATGAAAGAGAAAGACAGTCCTAAGAATGTGAAGAAATATTGCAAACAAAGATGTCCACAAGGAATAAAGATGAGGTTCATGACATAACAAACAGGAAAGAATGCCATGGGAGGCCTCAGGGAATAAAGTAGAGATGATCATAGCAAGTGAGGTGAGGGACACAGGGAGAGATATTAGCATAAGATATCACTTGCAGCTGGAATCTAAAAATGGATACAGATGAACTTATTTACCAAAGAGAAACAGTCTCACAGATTCAGAAAAGAATCAATGGTCCCTAGAAACAAAGAAAGAAAATAACCGTGGGACGTGGAGTAATGAATTGATTCAATCTAACAAAGGGAGGCTAATCCACCAGGAAACACTGTGTAAACAGGAATCCTATTCAACAGTGTAGCATCCTATATCAGAAAAGGAACTGAAAGAGAAGATATACACATCTAGGTACAAGTGAATCAAGTTGTTCTCAGTTCAAAAGGAAAACAAAAAACATCCAAAAACTTATCATTCCACTACATGCACCAATTCAAATTCGGGAAGCAAAGTATAAAAAAGGAATCAGAAAGGCTGACTCTAATGCCCTCAGGAGATGGTGACCCAGATGGTGTCACATCCCTGGAGCCTGAGCTGGTTTTGGTTATATAACTGCAGGGCCTCAGTGCAGAGGGAGCTGGAAGCTTGTGCCAGGAAATGTGACCTCACAGTGAACCTGGGGTGTCTCTTTCCCTCTGCATGAACACTCAATCTCTAGATGCTGGCAGAACCTCCAGTAGAGAAACCAAGGCAACATCACCCAAGAACAGGTGGAGCCTCTGGGCTGGAACAGATTTGCAAGATCCTCTGGCCACTCTAGTACCCTAGGCTGGGGTTCCTAAATCCAGCCTGCCTTCTTAGGGTCACCACACCTACAGATGACAACACCCTCTGCAGAGTGGTGTCCACAAACTGGGATGTGTGCTGGGGACCCTGGATAAGGGAAAAGGATAAATGAGACTCAAGCCTTGGCACAGTCCACTCTAGATGATAATTCAAGAACAGAGTTTTCCATGAAACTCAATGCCTGAGAACAAGAGTGGAGGAGAAAGCAATGCTGTTTCCTTTGAACTGTCTTCAAAAAAAAAAAAAAAAAAACACCTTTAAACCGAGTGCTGCTTAGCTCTTCATATTCCCAAGACCTGTGGGACTGTACATAACCCCTCCTTTTCAGTTATGTACCAGGATAGGTAATCAGACAGGAATTCAAAACAGGGCCACCTTTTAAGAAAACAATGTCAAGAGGTAAACTGTAGTCACTCTGTACAGTATTGAAAGTGCCTGGAAAGTTTGTCCAGCTCACTATGTATTCGGTTCAGTTGCTCAGTTGTGTCCTACTCTTTGCAATTTCATAGACTGCAGCATGTCACTATGTATTAAATCCAATCAAATAAAAACTCCCATGAAAAATCCCCTCCCATAGGTCAGAGTGGCCACTGTTTAAAAATCTACAGAGAATATGGGCTGCACAGGATGGAGGTAAAAGGGAATTCTCCTACAGTCTCAGTTGGGGTGTAAATGGGTGCAGGAAATATCAAAAGGACGGTCTTTTTCAACTAAACATCCAGAAACTACATGGCCCGACAATTCCATGTCTGGGCTCAGACCCAGAGAAAATCAGAATTCACAGTAACCCATGCACCCTTAATTTCAGGGCAGGCTGATTGGCAATGGCCAAGAACTAGAATGGTCCCTGCCCAAAATCTTAGTTTTTCCTGCCCAGTGAAGCCAAATAAAGAATATGGAGACAGAGTTTGAAGGAGATACGAAGATGCCTTTTATTGTCAAGCCAGCAGAGGGAAACACAATATTGTCATGCCTCTAGAACTGAGTACCCTCCCACCCCCAACCCCCATGAAGAGTCTAGGGGCTTATTGAGGCAAGGGCTCACAGTCAGGTATCAGTGAAGAGGGAAAAAGGGGATAGGATCTATATTTCTTCCTAAAGATAGTCATGGACCAAAGTCAATGACTCTGCCAGTTGGGGTGGCTATGCAGCCTTCTTTCTGATATGTAAGTACAAAGGGAATGGTGTTGTAAGGGTAAACACCAAATAGGGGATGCATTTAGCATAGAGTCCAAGGAAAATAATGTGACTCGTAGCTCCTGCAGAATTAGGGGGCAGAAAATCAAACTTAGTCAGTGACATTCAGAGGTATAAGCAGTTAAAGTAAAACAACAACAACTAGGAATGTTCAGGCCTGCTCACTGTTTTATCTCTTTTGTTCTCAAAAAAAGGAAAAGAATAAAAACCTCATTCCTCTTTTTTTCCTTTGCATGTATTAGTCCTTTCAGTCATGTCCAACACATGGACTATAGCCCACCAGGCTCCTCTGTCCATGGGATTCTCCAGGAAAGAATACTGGATTGGGCTGCCATGCCCTTCTCCAGGGTATCTTCCCCACTCAGGGACTGAACCCACATCTCCTGCATTGGCAGGTGCATTTTCTACTGCCTGGGGCACCAGGAAAGCCCTACCTGCAATGAATTCAGTGAAGTTATACATCAACAGGAAAATGAAGTCTGAGTGGTGCACCTCTGCACTGGAATGCTACCCAGTCCTGAATCAGAAAGGAATAATGCCAGTGACAACAGTGTGGATGGATAAAGTGAATACCATACTAAGTAAAGAAAAGCAGATAAAGAAAGACAAATATCAGAAGGTATCACTGACAGGTATCTTCTTGAAATTAATGCAAATGTAGGCTATTTTACAGTAGAAACAGACTCACAAACTTAGAAAACCAACTTATGATTATTTTAAAGAAAATGTTAGGGATGTGGGATAAATAGAGTTTTGCAAGGAGCACACAGGCATTAATATATATCAAACAGATAATCAGGAAAAACACTGTTGAACAGCAAAAGGCACTGTAACCCTCTCTCTAGGGAAAATGAACCCAAAAAGAATTGATAAATGTCTGTTTATCACTGAATCCAGCTCCCGTACAGCTGAAACAAACACAGTTTCAGAAATCAACCCTAATTCAAAATAAAACAATGAATGCACAGAAATTTACAGTAGGATCCTCTGTGACCTACCCCCTAGTTATGGAAATAAAACCAAAAATAAACAAATGGGACCTAATTAAACTTAAAAGATTTTGCAGAGCGAAGGAAACTATAAGTAAGGTGAAAATACAGCCTTCAAAATGGGAGAAAATAATAGCAAAAGAAGCGACTGATAAATAATTAATCTCAAAAATATACAAGTCACTCCTACAGCTCAATTCCAGTAAAATAAATGGCCCAATCAAAAAGTGGGCCAAAGATCTAAAGAGAAATTTCTCCAGAGAAGACATACAGATGGCTAACAAACATATGAAAAGACGCTCAACATCACTCATTATCAGAGAAATGCAAATCAAAACCACTATGAGGTACCATCTCACGCCAGTCATGATGGCTGCTATAAAAATGTTTACAAGCAATAAATGCTGGAGAGAGTATGGAGAAAAGGGAACCCTCTACAGCTGCTGGTGAGAATGCATACTAGTACAATCACTACGGAGAAGCGGGTGGAGATTACTGAAAAAGCTGGAAATAGAGCTGCTGTATGACCCAGCAATCCCACTATTGGGCATACACACTGAGGAAACCAGAATTGAAAGAAACATGTGTATCCCAATATTCATCACAGCACTGCTTACAATCACCATGACAAGGAAACAACCTAGATGTCCATCAGCAGAGGAATGGATAAGAAAGCTGTGGTACATATACACAATGGAATACTACTCAGCTATTGAAATGAATGCATTTGAATCAGTTCTAATGAGGTGGATGAAACTGGAGCCTATTACACAGAGTGAAGTAAGTCTGAGAGAAAAACAACAATACAATATACTAATGCATATATATGGAATTTAGAAAGATGGTAACGATGACCCTGTATGTGAGACAGCAAAAGAGATACGGATGTAAAGAACAGATTTTTGGACTCTGTGGGAGGAGGCGAGGGTTCGATGATTTGAGAGAATATCATTGAAATATATATTTTATCTTAGTGAAACAGATCACCAGTCCAGGTTTGATACATGAGACCAGGTGCTCAGGGCTGGTATACGGGGATGACACTGAGTGATGGGATAGGGAGGGAGATGGGAGGGGCATTCAGGATGGGGAACATATGAACACCCATGGTTGACTCATGTCAATGTATGGCAAAAACCACTACAATACTGTAAAGTAATCAGCCTCCGATTAAAATAAATTAATTAATTAAGAAAACAAAATAGAAGTGGAGTGTGAAGCAAAAGAAACGCTGCCTCCTTGTGGCCATTTTTTGTACCATCAGCTCTAAAAGGTGTGTTCAATTCAGTTCAGTTCAGTTCAGTCACTCAGTGGTATATGACTCTTCATGACCACATGAACTGTAGCACTCCAGGCCACCCTGTCCGTCACTGACTCCTGGAGTTTATACAGACTCATGTCCTTTGAGTCACTGATGAAATCCAACCATCTCATCCTGTCATCCCACCATGTGCTCCTGACTTCAATCTTTCCCAGCATCATATATGTATGTGTGAGTGCGTGTTTGTGCACAGGAGGTGTTGGAGGGCCAGTACCACCTGGGGGAAGGGAGGCAGCCACCAGGCATTTCCACGTGGAAGTTGAGGCCCTCTGGTTCAGAGCACGGAGCCCAAGGGAGTCCATGGGCTGCAGCTAGCAGGGCAAAGAGGCAAGCCCCTCAGGAGTCCTGAGCTGGTGCTAACCCTGTGCTGGGCAGTGCCACTGGGGTAGGGCACCTGATGACCCAGGTCTTGTGTCCTGCCCTTATACTGAGGGGGTAGGGCCATGAGCTGGTCAAAGTGGATGGACATTTTGGGATCCTGGGAAGTGCTTGGGGGACCCAGTGAGTGTTTAAGGGGGATGGTGAGTTAGGAGGACCCAGTGAGCCTTTCAGGGGCTGGCGAGTTTGAGGGACCCAGTGAGTGTTTCAGGGGGCTGGTGAGTTTGGGGGACCTAGTGAGTGTTTCCTGGAAGAAAAGTTATGACCAAAATAGATAGCATATTCAAAAGCAGAGGGATTACTTTGCTGACTAAGCTCCATTTAGTCGAGGCTATGGTTTTTTCAGGAGTCATGTATGGATGTGTGAGTTGGACTGTGAAGAAGGCTGAGTGCTGAAGAATTGATGCTTTTCGACTGCGGTGTTGGAGAAGACTCTTGAGAGTCCCTTGAGATCTCCCTTGCAAGGAGATCAAATTAGCCCATTCTGAAGGATATCAGCCCTGGAATTTCTTTAGAAGGAATGATGCTAAAGCTGAAACTCCAGTACTTTGGCCACCTCATCTGAAGAATTGACTCATTGGAAAAGACTTTGATGCTGGGAGGGATTGGGGGCAAGAGGAGTAGGGGACGACAGAGGATGAGATGGCTAGATGGCATCACTGACTCAATGGACATGAATCTGAGTGAACTCCGGGAGTTGGTGATGGACAGGGAGGCCTGGCGTGCTGCAATTCATGGGGTCACAAAGAGTCGGACACTACTAAGCAACTGAACTGACCAGAATTGAACTGAGTGAGTGTTTCAGGGTGCTGGTGAATGTCTGGAGGACTCAGTGAGTGTTTCAGGGGGCTAGTCAGTATCTGAGGGACCCAGTGAGCATTTCAGGGGGTCGGTGAGTTTTGGAGACCCAGTGAGCATTTCAGGGGGCTGATGAGCAAAGGTCTAGGAGCCTGGTGTTCATGAAGCAGCCCTGCTTTCCTCCAACCATTTGTTCACCTGAGAACTATTTCCTGAGTGCCTCTGTGCCCATCCTCACATACAGACATGTGCAACATCACATGGAGCCTTTTTCAGTATTTCACTGTGGGCCCACCAGGGAAGAACCTGACCTTACTGGCATGTGCCCCACCTGCTCACCTGAGCTGTCTGAGACCATAGAGGGTGCTGCAGACCCACAGGAAGTGGAAGCACCAGGGTGTGCAGATGCACCTGGCTTGCTCCCTGGGGTGCTGTCTGAGGCCCAAAGGCTGGGTGGCACTACTGCTGAGAACTCCCGAATTGGCACCTGGAAACAAGACAGCTGGGGTTCACAGAATAATGTCCAAGATGGGACATTATTACTAATGTCCAAGATGGGACATAATTACTCCCACCACAGTGAACCCACCACCATCTCGAACTAGTGCAAATAGGAGGAAGAAGTGCTTGTGACACACTGGCCTGGATTTTGATGGAACAGAGGTCCAGATGTGGAGAAAAGAGGGCTCAGGAGTGGACAGGTGACCTGTGTTATGGGGAGGTCTCCTCTGTGAGGGGAAGACAGACACACACCCACAGGTGTCCCCAGGATGGTGACACAGATGCACCAAAGGAGCCCTATGTGATGGGGCACACACATCCAACAGGTTCTCCCCATGGTGCCATGCTCAGGATTTTGACATACTGATTTGCTGTGTGTTCTACTTGCATCTTGTTGAATACTCAGATTAAAAAAAGATAGTTTTATTCTGAAGGTTTATTGTGAAGAGGAAAGGGGATGATTACAGGAGGATAACAGTCCTTCAGGGAGCAGGACTATTATTCTAGAGAGGGGATGATTACATAGAGGTAGAACTTCATTTGTACAAGGGGCAATATTACTATAGAGATGTAACTAATATGATAGAGGTGAGATACAACAATCAAGGGGGCTATGACCATGCAAGGGGGATGTTACTGTGGAGAAAGTGAAAATCACTCGGCCGTATCTGACTCTACACAGGCCATGGAATTCTCCAGGCCAGAATACTGGAGTGGGTTGCCTTTCCCTTCTCCAGGGGATCTTCCTAACCCAGGGAGTGAACCCAGGTCTCCCAAAATGCAGGCAGATTCTTTACCAACAGCCACCAGGGAAGCCCTACTGTAGAGAGGAGACTCATAATAAAGGAGGACACTTTTGTAGTGGGAGACTATTAATGTGGAGGGGGAAAATTTATAACAGCAGGACTCTGATACCATGGGGGCTGTTACTTAGGCAAGGGGCTCTGACAATACAGAGAACTATTATAATAAAGGGACAGAGAACTATTATAATAAAGGAAACTGTTACAATAGAGGGGGACCATTCTGTAGAGGGGGACTATTACAGAAGTTCAGTTCAGTTCAGTTGCTCAGTCGTGTCCAACTCTTTGTGACCCCATGAACCACAGCACACCAGGCCTCCCTGTTCATTAACAACTCCCATAGTCCACCCAAACCCATGTTCACTGAGTGGATGATGTCATCCAACCATCTTATCCTCTTTCATCCCCTTCTCCTCCTGTCCTCAATCTTTCCCAACATCAGAGTCTTTGCAAATGAGTTAGCTGTTCTCATCAAGTGGCCAAAGTATTGGAGTTTCAGGTTCCACATCAGTCCTTACAATACATAGCCTTGACTAAACGGACCTTTGTTGACAAAGTAAAGTCTCTAAGTTGCTATACTACAGAAGAGGCAGACATATTTATGGAAGGGGGGCTCTTCCCATACAGCGGGGCTATTACAATAAAGGATGATTTTCACTGTTGAGAGAGGACTTTTATAGCATATGTGAGGCTATTATAGCAGAGGGTGGTTTATCATTGTAGAGGGGGGACAATTACTGAACAGAGGGGACTACAACAAATAGAGAGGTACTATTATAATAGAAGAGGACTATTACCTTTCTGCTAAGTCACTTCAGTCATGTCTTACTCTGTGCAACCCTATAGATGGCAGCCCACCAAGCTCCCCCATCCCTGGGATTCTCCCAGGCCAGAACACTGGAGTGGGTTGCCATTTCCTTCTCCAATGCATGAAAGTGAAAAGTGAGAGTGAAATCACTCAGTCGAGTCCAACTCTTCAGGATCCCATGGACTGCAGCCTACCAGGCTCCTCTGTCCATGATATATTCCAGGCAAGAGTACTATAGTGAGGTGCCATTGGCTTATCCACTATTACCTTAGGGGGGACTATTATAATGAATGGAGGTCTATCCCTGCAGACAGGGACTATTAAAATAGAAGATGACTACTAAAATTGAGGCAGACTATTACTATAGAGTAGGGACTACTATGATAGAGAAGAGACTATTAATATATAGTAGAGGCAGCAGAAGGGGACTATTAGTGTAGACAGGAAAGTATGACAATAGAAGCAGGACTGTTATAGTAGACAGGGGGCTTTGACTGTGGAAGGGGAATACTGACAACAGAGGGGGATTATTAAATGAGAAATTATTACCACAGAGACAGACTTATTGCAATAGGAAGTGGACTATGACAGTAGAGGGACACATTTACTGTAGAGGGAGATTATAGCAACGGAGGACTATTATAATTTAAGGGGACTACTGCAAACAAGGAGGACTATTATTGCAGAGAGGAGACTGTGACAGTACTACTGTAGATAGGGTACTTTGACAATAGAGGTGGAACTATCACTATATAGTAGGACTATGACATTAGAACCACTGAATGGTCAAGCGGTTTTCCCTACTTTCTTCAAGTTAAGTCTGAATTTGGTACTAAGGAATTCATGATCTGTGCCACAGTCAGCTCCTGGTCTTGTTTTTCTTGACTGTATAGAGCTTCTCCATCTTTGCCTGCAGAGAATACAATCATTATGATGTCAGTTTTGAACATATGGTGATGTCCATGTGTAGAGTCTTCTCTTGTGTTGTTGGAAGAGGGTGTTTGCTTTGACCAGCGCATTTTCTTGGCAAAACTCTATTAGTCTTTGCCCTGCTTCATTTCACATTCCAAGGTCAAATTTGCCTGTTACTTCAAGTGTTTCTTGACTTCCTACTTTTGCATTGCAGTCCCCTATAGTGAAAAGGACAAATTTTTTGGATGTTGGTTCTAAAAGGTCTTGTAGGTCTTCATAGAACCATTCAATTTCATCTTTTTCAGTGTTACTGGTTGGGACATAGACTTGGATTACCGTGATATCGAATGATTTGCCTTGGAAATGAAAAGATGCTTACTCCTTGGAAGAAAAGTTATGACCAACCTAGATAGCATATTCAAAGGCAGAGACATTACTTTGCCGACTAAAGTCCATCTAGTCAAGGCTATGATTTTTCCTGTGGCCATGTACGGATGTGAGTTGGACTGTGAAGAAGCCTGATTGCCAAAGAATTGATGCTTTTAAACTGTGGTGTTGGAGAAGACTCTTGAGAGTTCCTTGGACTGCAAGGAGATCCAACCAGTCCATTCTGAAGGAGATCAGCCCTGGGATTTCTTTGGAAGGAATGATGCTAAAACTGAAATTCCAGTACTTTGGCCACCTCAGGCAAAGAGTTGACTCATTGGAAAAGACTCTGATGCTGGGAGGGATTGCGGGCAGAAGAAGGGAACGACTATGAGATGGCTGGATGGCACCACTGACTCAATGGACATGAATCTGAGAGAACTCCAGGAGTTGGTGATGGATGGGGAGGCCTGGCATGCTATGATCCATGGGATCACAAAAAGTCTAACATGACTGAGCGATTGAACTGAACTGAAATGAAGTGGACAACACAGGTCCACTCCAGTTAGAAGATAATGACCTCTAAGGTCATGATTTGTCAGCCCTGAAACCTCATCCACTACTTGGAGCACATGAAGAGCTGCAGCCACCCAGGTGAGTGCTGCCTTCATACACGGACATCTGGTCACACCCATGTCCTAGTGCATGTGGCTCTAAGAACATGGACACACATCCACTGAGACAGACACATGTCCACACAGATGGACACATGGTCACTCCAAGCAGGAGAGGCAGACCTTTAAGGGGATCAACACAGGTCCACTACTGTTAAAAGACACTGACCTCTAAGGGGATGGACACATGTCCACTCCAGGAAGGAGAGGGCTGACTTCTGGTATCAGTCACTCAGCATTCCCAACCAACGTGTATTTCTGAACTCACACCTGTACCCCTGGCCTCTGCAGTGTCTCCCCAAAATTGGCTATACCAGATCCCTGACATGTCTTATTCTGTGACCAGTTTTGGGGTTTCCAGTTCATTCTCTCAGCTGCTGGACAAGTCACTTAATGTTTCACTCAGGCCTCAGTCCTGGGTTCCCCCACCATAGAACCTAATGATCCTTGGGGCCTGGAGGTTTTGTCCTGGGCCTCAGTGTGCATGTACCCTGCTGGCCTCGCATGCTACCTGGAGTACAGACTTCACACAATATTATAAGCACTTCTTTCTGCTGCTGTGCATGCACACACACATGCATATCTGTTCACACACAGACCCTGAACACATGCAAACCTATGTGTGCACCTGCACCTAATGGAGCATGTACATAAACACACACACACACACACACACACACACACACACACACACACACACACACACCAGCACACCAGACCAATGCCAGAGCTCCCCATTGCCATTCAGGAGAGGCTGGGTCCCTTGGGAACAGGCGCAATGCTTTATGTCTTTGTGTGTCAGGACAGCCCCTCAACCCATCCATAGCGTGGCTGTGTTGGGGGAAGCCCCACTCACATTCCTTTGTCTCTCACTACAAGGCCCTTCTCCTTCACCCCCACCCAGAGTGCCCTCACAGAGATCTTGGAGTGGCTGGAGAACCACCTCCAGGAGGTGGTTATCCTGATGTGCAGGAACTTCAAGGGCATGATGGAAGACCTGCACAAGTACCTATGGGCTGCATCAAGAACATCTTTGGGGACATACTGTGTCCCCATGGGGCAAGCAGGGGCCACGGCTCCCCATGCTTTTGACAGTGGGGATGGTGGGAGCACTATACCTCACTGTAATCAGAAAATCCACTCACTGCATGAGGCTGATTCAGGCACCAGATGATGCCACTCACAGAACCGCAGTAATCCACTGACCACTGTCTCCACTTAAGTACCCCAATAACCAGCCCATCACTGTTCACAGGCACCCCCAATAATCCACCCTGCATGGCTTTTATTCAGACACCCCTAAAATCCATCAATCATGCCTCAAGATGCCCCAGTAATTCACCTGCCATTTTATATCAGAAACCCCAATAATCCACACATCTCTCTACTCATGCACCCCAATAATCGACCAATCACTGCTCAAGACACCCAAGTAATTTACCCACCACTGTCTCCACTCGAACACCCCAAAAATCTACCACTGCTTCAGACACCCCAATAACCCACCCATCACCAGCTCCACTCAGACACCCCTAGTAATCTAGCCATGTCTCTACTCATATATGCCAATAACCCACCTATGACTGTCTTTTCTCACAGAGAACCCAATAACCAGCCCATCACTGCTCATTCTGCTGCTAAGTTGTTTCAGTCATGTCTGAGTCTGTGCGGCCCCATAGACAGCAACCCACCAGGCTCCCCTGTCCCTGGGGTTCTCCAGCCAAGAACACTGGAGTGGGTTGCCGTTTCCTTCTCCAGTGCATGAAAGTGAAAAGTGAAAGTGAAGTCGCTTAGTTGTGTCCAACTCTTAGCGACACCATGGACTGCAGGCTACCAGGCTCCTCCATGCTTGGGATTTTCCAGGCAAGAGCACTGGAGTGGAGTGCCATTGCCTTCTCTGATCACTGCTTATAGACACCCTAATAATCCACACATCACTGTAGCTTCTCAGATTCCCCCAATAACTGACAAAGCATGTCACAAGGCATCCCAATAACCCCTGTGTGAATATCTCACAGGCAACCGGATGATTCTCCCACCCTCCTCCAGGTGCCAACTCTGCACCAGCTGTGGTCCCAGGGATAGCAGGTCATCCTGTTCTACACAGATGAGGCATCCATGAGTCAGCATGAAGAACTGTGGCCCGGTATCCCCTCCTGGTGGGGGAAGCAGGTGAAGCCCCGAAACCTCATCTGCTACTTGGAGCACATGAAGAGCTGCAGCCACCCTGGTGAGTGCCGCCTTCATATAAGGACATCTGGTCGCATCCATGTCCTAGAGCATGTGGCTGGGTTTGGGGTCAAGTGCAAAAATGGAACAGGATATATTAGGGGATGTTATTCTATTTACCACTTGGGGAGCAGGGCATGGACATCCTTGGGGACATTACGGTGTCCAGGACAGGGGTTCAGGATGTAGACAGGACATCAACATCTGTGTAGACATTATTGTATACACCACACGGGGCCAGGACCTGGACATCTTTGGGGTCACTGTTCAGCCCTCCTGCCTTCTGTAACAGGATAAATTCATGAGTCAACACCTCTGTGAGCCCCTGCTGTCTGAACTTTGGTCTCTGTCAGACATCTGAATCTCTGAACACTGTGAAGGCCAGAGTTTGGTTGGGTGATAGCACAGCTCGGTGACTTCGTGGGCAGGTGACCCGATGGGTTAGGGGCCGCGTGCATGAGTGACTGCGTGGGTGGGTGACCCCATGGGTTACTAGACACATGGGAAGGAAACTGTGTGGGTTGGTGACAGTGTGGGTGGGTGACTCGTTTGAGTTGCTGACTGCAGGGTGGGTTACCATGTGAGATGCTGACTGGGTGAGTTGGTGACCACATGGGCAAGTGATGGTCTAAGTGGGTAATCATGTGGACAGGTGACTGCATGACCTCGGAGGTTAGTGACCCCATAGGTGGGTGACCACGTGGCTTGGTGGCCATGCAGAGGGATCAACTCAAGGGATAGTGACGCCATGGGTGGGTGAGCATGTGAGTCGGTGACCACATGGTGTGGTTGGCCACATGACTCTGTGGGTTAGTGACTGCACACGTGGGTAGCTCACCCCAGAGCTGGCACCATGAACAGCAATCCCTCTCTTGTGCCAGGCAGGCTGTTCGTGGCCAGCATCAACCTCACAGAGAACCTGGAGTTTGTCAGCATCCACCCTGCCTGGTCCCTGGAGAAGCTGAACCAGTGGGGGCTCCTGTACCTTTGTGCATGGGTGCGGGGACAGTGCCCGGGTTGGCTGCCGGCTGTACCATCACCATCGAAGGCGACTTCATGTGGGCCAACGGGTTTGTTGGTGATGCTATCGGATTGAATCGGAAGCTGCTTCGGGCCTGATGGACAACGCCTGCGTGGAGCTGGGCACCGCGGAGGAAGCGTCTCAGTCACATCCTCTGACATTACTGGCATGAACTGGAAGCCGCATCAGGGCAGATGGTGGATTGAGGAGCTGGACATAGCGAAGGCCACTCCTTGTTCGCATCGTGTGACATCACTGGGCTGAACCGGAAGCTGCTTTGGGTCTGAGGGACAGCAAATGGGTGGAGCCAGGAATCGCAGAGGCTGCGTCTCAGTCACATCCTGTGACATCACCGGCCTGAATCAGAAGCTGCCTCGGGGCGGTGGGACAGCACGTTAAGGAGCTGGGCATTGCGGAGACTATTCTCAGCCCTGTCCTGTGGGGCTGGTCATCCGTCCGCCTATCTACTGAACGCTGGTAAGTGCCGCGCTGGGGCCAGCTGGCAGGGTCCATGGTCCCTTCGATCCCCGTGTGTCTCTCACCAAATGTAGGGTTTGAGGTGATGATTAAAGGTGAGTGCATGATTTGTACAATCACATCCTCAGGGAGACACATCTGGTTCTCAGGTCTGTGGCTTTCTGATTGGAGAGGCTGGGGTACCCCCTTCCCCTGGGTGCTGAGAGTAGCAGACAGTGACCCCCAGCTAGGGAAGAGAGGAGGCACTATGACATAGTGTCCCTAGGAGGGGACTTAGCACATAGTGATCCCACTGAGAAATCCCTTTTATTAGATAAGGAGCTTCACTGGTGGCTCATTTAAGAAGGCCTTCTTATATCTTCTTGCTATTCTTTGGATGCATTCAGGTGGCTATATCTTTCTGTGTCTCCTTTGCCTATCTCTTCTCTTTTCCTCTATTTGTAAGGCTTCCTCAGACAACCAGTTTGCCTTTTTGCATGTCTTTTTCTTGTGGATGGTTTTGATCACCACCTCCTGTACAACGTTAGAAACCTCCATCAATAGGTCTTCTGGTACTCTGTGTGCAAGATCTGACCCTTGAATCTATTTGTCACTTATAATGTATACTCACAAGCGATTTGTAAAGCAAAGAAACAAAGGGAAAAAATAGAATGGGAAAGAAAAGATATTTGTTGAAGAAAATGATAAATGCCAAGGGAACATTTCATGCAAAGACAGTCACAATAAAGGACAGAAATGTTGTGGGCCTAACTAAAGCAGAAGAACTACGATGAACTATGGAATGAGGTTTGTTACATTGTACAGGAGATAGAGATCAAGACCATCCCTGTGGAAAAGAAATGCAAAAAAAAATCAAAATGGCTGTCTGGAGAGACCTTACAAATAGCTGTGAAAAGAAAAGAAGTGAAAAGCAAAGGACAAAAGGAAAGATATAAGCATCTGAATGCAGAGTTCCAAAGAATAGCAAGAAAAGATAAAAAAGCCTCCATCAGGGATCAATGTAAAGAAATAGAGGAAAAGAACAAAATGGGAAAGACTAGAGATCTCTTCAAGAAAATTGGAGATACCAAGGGAACATTTCATGCAAAAACAGGCTCGATAAAGGACAGAAATGGTAAGGAGTTAACAGAAGCAGAAGATATTAAGAAGAGATGACAAGAATACACAGAAGAACTGTACAAGAAAGATCCTCAAGACTCGGATAATCATGATGGTGTGATCACTCATCCATAGCCAGACATCCTGGAATGTGCAGTCAAGTGGGCCTTAGAAAGCATCACTATGAACAAAGCCAATGGAGGTGATGGAATTCCAGTAGAGCTATTTCAAATCCTGAAAGATAATGATGTGAAAGGGCTGCATTCAATATGCCAGCAAATGTGGAAAACTCAGCAGTGGCCACAGGACTGGAAAAAGTTAGTTTTCATGCCAATCTGAAAGAAGGCAATGCAAAAGAATGCTCAAACTACCTCACAATTGCACTCATCTCACACACTAGTAAAGTAATGCTCAAAATTCTCAAAGCCAGGCTTCAGCAATACATGAACCATGAACTTCCTGATATTTAAGATGGTTTTAGAAAAGGCAGAGGAACCAGAGATCAAATTGCCAACATCTGCTGGATCATGGAAAAAGCAAGAAAATTCCAGAAAAAAAATCTATTTCTGCTTTATTGACTATGCCAAAGCCTTTGATTGTGTGGATCACAATAAACTGTGGAAAATTCTGAGAGAAATATGAATACCAAGCCACCTGACTTGCCTCTTGAGAAATCTGTATGCAGGTCAGGAAGCAACAGTTAGAACTGGACATGGAACAACACAATGGTCCCAAAATAGGAAAAGGAGTATGTTAAGGCTGTATATTGTCACCCTGCTCATATAACTTACATGCAGAATACATCATGAGATATGCTGGACTGGATGAAACACAAGCAGGAATCAACATTTTGGGGAGAACTATCAATAACCGCAGTTATGCAGATGACACCACCCTTATGGCAGAAAGTGAAGAAGAACTAAAAAGCCTCTTGATGAAAGTGAAAGAGGAGAGTGAAAAAAGTTGGCTTAATGCTCAACATTTAGAAAACGAAGATCATGGCATCCGGTCCCATCACTTCATGGGAAATAGATGGGGAAACAGTGGAAACTGTGTCAGAGTCTATTTTGGGGGCACTCCAAAATCACTGCAGATCTTGACTGTGGCCATGAAATTAAAACATGCTTACTCCTTGGAAGAAAAGTTATGATCAACCTAAATAGCTTATTCAAAAGCAGAGACATTACTTTGCCGACTAAGGTCCATCTAGTCAAGGCTATGGTTTTTTCTGTGGTCATGTATGGATGTGAGATTTGGACTGTGAAGAAGGCTGAGCACCGAATAATTGATGCTTTTCAATTGTGGTGTTGGAGAAGACTCTTCAGAGTCCCTTGGACTGCAAGGAGATCCAACCAGTCCATTCTGAGGGAGATCAACCCTGGGATATCTTGGGAAGGAATGATGCTAAAACTGAAACTCCAGTACTTTGGCCACCTCATCCAAAGAATTGACTCATTGAAAAAGACTTTGATGCTGGGAGGGATTGGGGGCAGGAGGAGAAAGGGATGGCACAGGATGAGATTGCTGGGTGGCATCACTCACTCGATGGACGTGAATCTGAATGAACTCCAGGAGTTGGAGATGGACTGGGTGGCCTGGCGTGCAGTAATTTGTAGGGTCACAAAGAGTAGGACACGAGTTAGTGACTGAACTGAACTGAATTGAAAGCAGAAGAGATTAGGAGGTAGCAAGAATACACAGAAGAACTGTTAAAAAATCTGAATAACCTAGATAACCACGATGACGTGATCACTCACTTAGAACCAGATATTCTGGAGTCCAGAGTCAAGTGAGCCTTAGGAAGCAGCAGCACAAAGCTAGTGGAGGTGATTACATTCCAGCTGAGCTATTTCAAATCCCAATAGATGGTACTGTTAAAGCACTGCACTCAATATGCCAGCCAGTTTGGAAAACATGTCAGTGGTAACAGGACTGGAAAAGGTCAGTTTTCATTTCAATTCCAAAGAAGTGCAATGCCAAACTACTGCACAATTGTGCTCATTTCACGTGCTAGCAAAGCAAGGTAATGCTCAAAATCCTTCAAGCTAGGCTTCAACAGTATGTAACCCAAGAATTTCATAATCCACACATTCAAACAGTTCATTCTAAATGCACCGTGATATCATAAAGATGGTAAAGGCAAAGACACACAATGTGATTTCATTTATGTCTAAACCAGTGAAACGAAATATTCACTGCAATGTACAAACTATTTTAGCATGAAAATATTATATTTGAATATGAAATATCCTGCTGAATTTTCAAAATATATCTTAAAGTGAAATTCATTCTAAATTGTCAATTATTTTGAGACTATGGAAAAAATAAAATTGGGTTCATTTGGGGTTGCTTCAGTTCAGTTCAGTCACTCAGTCGTGTCCAACTCTCTTAATTAAGGGCTGCTTAAAGTTTCACAGATTTTTTTCTTAAAAATTCCCTTGCAGTTTTACAGGCTCAATTAGATATAAAATGAACTGTAGATTTTATACTATGTTTGTTTTCTGGACATTTTAATTTTCTTTAATTTATGAAAGTAACTATAATATTTTTCTATTGAGTGATTATTAAAAAGTATTCCTCTCTATTTTGTGGCACACATTGCTTACACTACTGTTGGGAGATATTTTATTACCTAAAATCTTTTATAATTCAGCTCTACAATCTAGGTTTTTTGTTTGTTTATTTGTCTGCTGTTGTTTACTTACACAGTTGTGTCTAACTGTTTGTCACCTGAGGGACTATAAACCCACCAGTCTCTTCTGTTCCCAGGGATTCTCCAGGCAAGAATATTGGAGTGAGTTGCTATGCTCTCCTGCAGGGGATCTTCCTGACCCATAGATGGAATTCTCATCTGCTTTGGCTCCTGCATTGCAGGAGAATTCTTTATCACTGAGTGAAAATAGATCTTGTATACATGAAACCCACTTTAATTATGAAGAGTCATAATTGGTGAAAAGCAAAGATGGCGAAGCCCAAACAAGCATTTTTCTTTTACCGATTAATAATAAGAAAGAAACCTTTCATTTCCATTTGCCTTTGTTTATTTTTTCAATTAACCTCATTGAAGGATAATTGCTTTATAGAATTTTGTTGTTTTCTGTCAAACTTCAAAATGATAATATTTCTTAACTCACAGTTTCTCTTCAATATCATCTTATTCTGTATAAATAACTTCTTTGAACATTTCTTACAGACAAGTATCTGCTGAGAATGAATTCCCCATTTTTTTGTTCAAATGATAATATCTCCTTCTCCTTTGTTTTTGAAGGATTTTATTTCTGGATGTAGAAATTGATTTCAATAGTTAAAAAAAAAAAAAAGAAAATTTTCTTTATTAACATGTTGCACCTGTACCATGAATTTACTAGTTAAGCTGTGTAACTCACTGATTTGTAACTTGCTCATAAGTTGAGTAACTGTAATAACAGCATCACTCTTGAATATTTCCATCACTCCAATGGGAAACACTCTCCAGTTGGCAGACATTTTCCATTTACTCCTTTATCTGGGCCCTTTCATTCACTCCTCTATTTTCGGTCATTAAAGAATTACCTAATCTGGGACATACTCATTCACATGAACAGAATAATGCAATACACAGCTTTTTGTTCCTGGCTTCTTTTAATTAACATAATCAATTCAGAGCTCTAGCATGTTACAGCTTGTATAAGAAATCCATTCATTTGACGGCCAAATAATTTTGCATTACATGTTTTATTTGTTCACAAATTGATGCACATTTGAGTTCTTTCAATTTGTTTTCCTTTTTTTTAAGCTTATTTATTTTTAAACTATTTATTTTTAATTTAATAATGTAAAGATTTTAACTTTAATGGATTTTTCTGAATCTATTTATGTTATCATATGATTTTTAGCTTTCCTTTGTTTAATATGGTCACACTGATTGATGTGCGAATATTGAAGAATCCTTTCATTCCTGGAATAAACTCAACATGATCATGATTTCTGAAATGTTATTGAATTCTGTTTGCTAAAAAAAATTGCTGAGGATTTTTCTCATCTATGTTTATCAGTGATATTAGCCTGTAGTTTTCTTTTTTGTTCTTGTCTTTGTCTGATTTTGGTATCAGGGTGATGGTAGCCTTGTAAAATGAGTTTGGAAGTGTTCCTTCCTCTGCAGTTTTTTGAAAGAGTTTTAGAAGGATAGGCATTTGCTCATCCCTTAATGTTTGATTAATTCACCTGTAAAACCATCTGGTCCTGGGCTTTTGTCTTTTAGGAATTTATTGATCTCAACTTTGATTTAGAGCTTATAATTGGGTGGTTCATAATTTCTATCTCTTTCTGGTTCAGTCTTGGAAGATTGAGGTTTTCTAAGCATCTGTCCATTTCTTCCACGTTATCCATTATATTGCCATAGAGTTGTTAATAATATTCTCTTGTAATCCTTTGTATTTCTGCATTTTCTGTTGTTACCTCTCCATTTTCATTTCTAAGTTTGTTGATTTGATTCTTCTCTCTATTTTTCTTGATGAGTCTGGTTAAAGGTTTGTCAATTTTGCTTCCAAACAACCAGCTTTCGGTGTATTAATCTTTGCCATTGTTTCTTTCATTTATTTTTCATTTATTTCTGCTCAGATCTTTATGCTTTTTTTCCATGTACTAATTTTGGCTTTGTTTTTAAATTATTGTTGTTCTTCTTTATCAGTTATTTTAGGAAACAATTTAAGTTGTCTATCTGATGCTTTTCTTATTTCTTGAATTAGTACTATATTGCTAGAAACTTCCCTTAGAACTGCTTTTCCTGAATCCCATAGGTTTTGAGTTGTCGTGTTTTCATTGTCATTTTTTTTCTGGAAAAAAATTTGATATCCACTTTGATTTCTTCAGTAACCTGTTGGTTATTTAGAAACGTGTTTGTTTATTCTCCATGTGTTTGTGTTTCTTACAGTTTTGTTTTGTTTTGTTTTTTCTCCTTCTAATTGATATCTAGTCTCATAGTGTTGTGGTCAGAGAAAATGCTTGATACAATTTCAATTTTGTTAATTTTACTGAGGTTTGATTTGGGACCCTAGATGTAGTCTATCCTGGAGAATGTTCCATGTTCACTTGAGAAGAAGGTGCATTCTTCTCAATTTGGATGGCATGTTCTGAAGATATCAATTAGATTCATCTAATCTCATGTATCATTTAACAGATGTGTTACTGTATTAATTTTCTATTTTGATGATCTGCCCATTGGTGTGAGTAGGGTGTTAAAGTTGACTATGATTATTTTACTGTCAATTTCTCTTTTAATGTCTGTTAGCGTTTGTCTTATGTATTGAGGTGCTACTATTTGGGGGGCATAGATGGTTACAATTGCTATGTCTTCATCTTGTATTGATCACTGCATCACTATGTATATCCTTCCTTATCTATTGAAATCATCTTTATTTTGAGGTATGATATAAGGATTGCTATTTCATCTTTCTTTTGATTCCCATTTGCATGGTGTATATTTTTCATCCTGTCACTTTCAGTCCATATGTGTCTTTAGGTCTGAAATGGGTTCTTGTAGATAGCATGTACATGGGTCTTCTTCTTTTAAATTAATGTATGTGTTTCAATTAGAGGCTACTTACTTTGCAGTATTTCAGTGGGTTTTGTCATATATTGAGTTAAATCAGCCATGGGTGTATATGTCTTCCCCATCCTGAAACCCCTATGACTTTTCTCCCCATCCCATCCCTCAGGGTTTTCCCAGTGCACTGGCTTTGAGTGCCCTATGTCATGCATCAAAGTTGGACCAGTGATCTATTTCACATATCATAATATATATGTTTCAACGCTAGTCTCTCAAATCATATCACCTTGGCCTTCTCCCACAGAGACCAAAAGTCTCTTCTTTATATATGTGTCTCTTTTGCTGCCTCGCATATGTGGTGATCATTGCCATTTTTCTAATTTCCATATATATGTGCTGATATACTTTATTGGTGTTTTTCCTTCTGACATGCTTCACTCTGTATTATAGGATCCAGTTGCATTCACTTCATTCCCAGCAGTGGGAATTCTGGGTTGTATGGCAATTCTCTTTCTAGGTTTTAAGGAATCTCCACACTATTCTCCATAGTGACCATTACAGATTGCATTCCTACAAACAGTGTAAGAGGGTTTCCTTACTCTACAGCCTCTCCAGAATTTATTGTTTGTAGACTTTTTGATAGCAGCCATTATGACCAAGAATACACAGAAAAACTGTACAAAAAAGATCTTAAGAACCCAGATAATCATGATGATGTGAACAGTAATCTAGAGCCAGACATCCTGGAATGTGAAGTAACGTGGGCCTTAGAGAGCATCACTACAAACAAAGCTAGTGGAGGTTGACGGAATTCCAGTTGAGCAGTTTCAAATCCTCAAAGATGATGCTGTAAAAGTGCTTCACTCAATATGCCAGCAAATTTGGAAAACTCAGCAGTGGCCACAGAACTGGAAAAGGTCAGTTTTCATTCCAATTCCAAATAAAGGCAATGCCAAAAATGCTCAAACTACCGCACAATTTCACTCATCTCACACGCTAGTAAAGTAATGCTCAAAATTCTCCAAGTCAGGCTTCAGCAATATGTGAACCGTGAACTTCCTGATTTTCAAGCTGGTTTTACAAAAGGCAGAGGAACCATAAATCAAATTGCCAACATCCACTGGATCATCGAAAAAGCAAGAGAGTTCCAGAAAAACATATATTTCTGTTTAATTGACTATGCCAAAGCCTTTAACTATGTGGATCACAATAAACTGTGGAAAATTCTGAAGGAGAAGGGAATACAGACCACCTGACCTGCCTCTTGAGAAATCTGTATGCAGCTCAGGAGGCAACAGTTAGAACTGGACATGGAACAACAGACTGGTTCCAAATAGGAAAAGGAGTGTGTCAAAGCTGTATATTGTCACCCTGCTTATATAACTTATATGCAGAATACATCATGAGACACACTGGACTGGAAAACACAAGCTGGAATCAAGATTGTGGGGAGAACTATCAATAACCTCAGATATGCAGATGACACCACCCTTATAGCACAAAGTGAAGAGGAACAAAAAAGCCTCTTGATGAAAGTGAAAGAGGACAGTGAAAAGTTGGCTTAAAGCTCAAAATTCAGAAAACAAAGATCATGGCATCCGGTCCGATCACTTCATGGGAACTAGATGGGGAAGCAGTAGAAACATTGTCAGATTTTATTTTTTGGGGCTCCAAAATCACTGCAGTTGGTGATTGCATCCATGAAATTAAGAAAAGTTATGACCAACCTAGATAGTATGTTCAAAAGCAGAGACATTATTTTGCCGAGTAAGGTCCATCTAGTCAAGGCTATGGTTTTTCATGTGGTCATGTATGGATGTGAGAGTTGGACTGTGAAGAAGGCTGAGCAATAAAGAATTGATGCTTTTCAACTGTGGTGTTGGAGAAGACTCTTGAGCACTCCTTGGACTGCAAAGAGATCCAACCAGTCTTTTCCGAAGGTGATCAGCCCTGGGATTTCTTTGGAAGAAATGATGCTAAAGCTGAAACTCCAGTACTTTTGCCACCTCATGTGAAGAGTTGACTCATTAGAAAAGATTCTGATGCTGGGAGGGATTGGGGGCAGGAGGAGAAGGGGATGACAGAGAATAAGATGGCTGGATGGCCTCACTAACTCAATGGAAGTGAGTCTGAGTGAACTCCTGATGTTGGCGATGGACAGAGAGGCCTGGTGTGATGCAGTTCATGGGGTCGCAAAGAGTTGGACACGACTGAGTGACTGAACTGCATTGAACTGAACTGTTTCTGACCAGTACGACATGGTTCCTCATTGTGGTTATGATTTGCATTTCACTAATGATGAGTTGCTCCTTACCTTGGACAATGAGTATCCCCTCATCGATGCCCCTCTGACCTTCAACTTGGAGTAGCTCCTCTCAGTCCTCCTGTGCCCACACAGCCACTGCTCCTTCGGCATGGGTTAGCTCCTCCTGGCCAGCCCCCTGACCTCAGATGTGGGGTAGCTCCCCTTGGTTGCTGCTCCTGACCACTGACGTGGGTAGCTCCTCTCAGCCAAACTGCTGTGAGGTCCTTTTCACTTTCTGTTTCCTCCACCTAGGCCTTTGACTGTGTGGATCATAATAAACTGTGGAAAATTCTGAAAAAAAGTTGGAAATACCAGACCACCTGATCTGCCTCTTGAGAAACCTATGAGCAGGTCAGGGAACAACAGTTAGAAATGGACATGGGGCAACAGACTGTTTCCAAATAGGAAAAGTAGTATGCCAAGGCTGTATATTGTCACCCTGCTTATTTACCTTATATTTAGTGTACATCATGAGAAACATTGGGCCAGAAGAAGCACAAGCTGCTATCAAGATTGTGGGAAGAAATATCAATAACTTCAGATATGAAGATGACACCAATCTTATGGCAGAAAGTGAAGAGTAACTAAAACACCTCTTGATTGTGGCATCTTAGTCCCAGCACGTCATGGAAAATAGATGGGGAAACAGTGGAAACAGTATCAGACTTTGTATATTGAGGCTCCAAAAATCACTGAACATGGTGATTGCAGCCATGACATTAAAAGATCCTTACTCCTTGGAAGAAAAGTTATGACCAACCTAGATAGCATATTCAAAAGCAAAGACATTACATTGCTGACTAAGGTCCATCTAGTCCAAGTTATGGTTTTTCCAGTGGTCATGTATGCATCTGAGTGTTGGACTGTGAAGAATGCTGAGCCCTGAAGAAGTGATGCTTTTGACTGTGATGTTGGAGAAGACTCTTGAGAGTCCCTTGGACTGTAAGGAGATCCAACCAGTCCATTCTAAAGAAGATCAGTCCTGGGTGTTCTTTGGAAGGAATGATGCTAAAGCTGAAACTCCAGTACTTTGGGCACCTCATGTGAAGAGTTGTCTCATTGGAAAATACTCTGATGCTGAAAGGGATTGGGGGCAGGTGGAAAAGGGGATGACAGAGGATGAGATGGCTGGATGGAATCACCAACTAGATGGACTTCAGTTTGAGTGAACTCCAGAGGTTGGTGATGGACAGTGAGGACTGGCATGCTACAATTCATGGGGTCACAAAGAGTCGGACACAACTGAGTGACTGAACTGAACTGAACTGAACTAAACTGATGATGAGTGATGCTGATCATCTTTTCATGTGTTTGTTAGTTATTTGTATGTCTTCTTTGGAGAATAGTCTCTTCAGTTATTTGTCTGATTTTTTGACTGGGTCATTTATTTTTCTGGTGTAGAGATGCTTGTTTATTTTTGAGATTAAATTTTTGTCAGTTGCTTCATTTGTTATTATTTGCTGTCATTCTGAAGTCTGTATTTTCACCTTCCTCATATTTTCCTTTATTGTGCAAAAGCTTTTAAGTTTATTTAGGTCCGGTTTGTTTAATTTTGCTTGTATATCCATTACTCTGGGAGGTGTGTCATAGAGGATTCTAATATGATTTATGTATGGGAGTGTTTTGAATATGTTTTCCTCTAGGAACTTTATAGTTTCTAGGCCTGCATTTGAATATTTAATCCGTTTTGAGTTTATTTTTGTTTATGCTGTTAAAAAGTTTTTTAGTTTCCTTCTTTTACATTTGGTAGACCAGTTTCCCCAGCACCACTTATTAAAGAGATTCTTTTCTCCATTGTATATTTTTGCATATTTTATCAAAGATACAGTGTACATAGTTGTGTTGCTTTATCTCTGGAGTTTCTGTTTTGTTCCATTGATCTATATTTCTGTCTTTGTGCCAGTACCATAATTTCTTGATGATAGATATACAAAAAGAGACACACAAATGCTGAGAGAGATACCAACACACATGCTGAGAGAGGGAGACTCAAACACTGAGAGACACACTCATTGAGAGACACACACACACTGAAAAATATACACTCTGAGATAATCACACACACACACACTGAGAGACACACAGAGAAACACATACTGAGAGAGTAACATACACACACTAGGAGAGACACTTAGACATTGAGACAGTCAAGACACTGAGGGATAAACACACAAACACTGAGACATACACACACATACAGAGAAAGACAGGCACACAGTGAAAAGCAAACACACACAACTGAGAAACACACAGATACTGAGAGAGATGCACACACACACACTGAGAGGCACACACCTACAGAGTTAGACACACACACACTGAGAGAGGCACACACATCTGAGAAAGATACAAACACACAGTGGGAAAGAGACATATGAGAGATACACAGATTCAGAGAGACATGCACACATTGAGAGAAACACAAACACACTGAGAGAGACACACAAGATATAAAGAGTTACACACTCTGAGAGTCATACACACACACACACACACATACCGAGAGAGACACACACACTGAGAAACACCCACATAAACACAAACACAATGCACGGAGGCACACATTAAGAGAGAGAGACACACACACACTGAGAGACACACACACTAAAGAGAGAGATATAAACACTGATAGAGAGACACACATAATGTGGGAAACACACACACATATACTGAGAGAGAGACAATCACACACAGAGAGAAACACACACTGAGAGAGATGCAAACGCACATACACACAGTGAGAATGCAACACAGAGTGAGAGACACACACATACACACACTGACAGTGAGACACACACTCTGAGAGAGATACACAAACAGTGAGAAAGATACAGGCACACTGAGAGAAACACACACACACTGAGAGACACACACAGGCACACAAACACACTCAGAGACACAAGGAACAGAGATAGACTCACACACACTGAGAGAGAAATACACTTTGAGAGACACACAGACTGAGATACACAGACACACTGAGAGGGATACACACATTGAGAGACTCACATACTGAAAGACAGACAAACACTTAGAGAGATGCACACACACACACACTGAGAGAGAAACCCACACACACTGAGTAGAAAAACACATACTGAGAGAGATGCAAACAAATTGAGAGAGACACACGTAGATAAACACACTGAGATCAAACAAACTGAAAGAGATGCACAACACAATGAGAGTGAGATACACACAGATAAATATATGCAATGAGATACACACAGAGATATATAAATGCAATGAGAGACACACATACAGAGACACACATAGTGAGAGACACTAAAACACACAGTGAGAAAGAAACACACTGAGACACACACACACACTGAGAGAGATGCAAATATACACACTGAGAGAGAGACACACAAACACTGACAGATACCCACACACTGAGACACACATACACACTGAGAGCCACACACAAACACTGAGAGACACTCAGACACACACATTGAAACAGACACATATAGACACTGAGAGACATACAGATAGAGAGAAACACACAGATGAGAGAGACACATACATAAACAGAGACACACAAGCTGAAAGAGAAACAGACACAATGAGAGCAAAACACACACTGAGAGACACACACACACTGAATTGGATGGAAACAATGAGAGAGACACACACAGAAACTGAAGAGACAAACACATATACTAAGAGACACAGATACAGAGAGAAACACACACAGATGAGAGAGACATGAATATAGAGAGACATACACACAGTGTGAGAGAAACATACACAGCAAGAGAAAAGCACACACACTGAGAAATACAACTGAATTGGATGGATATCTGAGAGACACACACTCACTGAAACGCACACACAAACACACACTGAGAGAGTCACAAACACACAAACTGAAAAGAGACAAACACACTGAGAGACTCACCCAAACTGGAGACACACACTCACAGACTGAGAGACACACACTCACATGCTGAGAGAGACAAACACAAACACAGAAAGATACCCACATATGAAGAGAGACAAAACACTGATAGACTCACACAGAGAGACAAACACAAACAGTGAGAAAGACACACAGACAGTGAGAGAGAGGCACATACACACTGAGACACACTGCCTAAACAGAGAAATGCATACACAATGAGACACACACACACACTGAGAGAAACACATACTGAGAGAGAGGTACACATACACCCTGAGAGAGAGACACATACTGAATTAGAAACACACACACTGATAGAGACACACACAGTAAGTGACTGAAACTGACACACTGAGTGTGACACACACAGACTGAAAGAGAGGTACACATACAATCACAGAGAGACACACACACTGAGAAAAACACACATACAATGTGAGAGATGCATACACACTCAGAGAATGATACAAGACACAGTGAGATACACACACATGCCCTGAGACACACAGATATACAGAAACACACACTGAGAGACACACAAACACACTGAGAGAGATGCACAATTCATAGAGAGATACAACCTGAGAGAGTGACATTCACACAGTTACATTGTGATAGAGACACACACAAACTGCAAGACACCGACATGCACAGACACACAGAGACACACGCTTTGAGAGAGACACACACACACTGAGAGAGAAACACCACAGTGAAAATTACACACTGAGAGAGAAACACATACTGAGATACACACACATACAGAGATAGTCTCACATGCAATGAGAGAGACACACACATGCAGACTGAGAAACACACATACTGAGAGAGACACACACACAGTGAGAGAGACAGACACACTGAATTAAACACAGACAAACTGATAGAGACACACATAGAGGGAGACTGAAACTGAAACACTGAAATTGATACACACACATTGAGAGAGAGGTACCCACAGAGACACGAAACATTAAAAGAAACACACATACTGAAAAACACACACACAGTGAAAGAGTGGCACACACACACACACTGAGAAAGAAAAAAAACACACAGTGAGAGATACACACACACATTGAGAGACACACAGAAGATAGGGAGAAGGACACACACTGAGAGACACACAAACACACTGAGGGAGAGACCCAAAAGATACAGAGAGATACACACACTGAGAGGGTGACAGACACACTGAGAGAGACAAACACACTGCAATACATGCACATAAACACACGCAGACAGAAACACACACATTGAGAGAGACACACACTGAGAGAGAGGGACACAAACAGATACTGTGAGAAACACAAACAGAGAAACATACACACTAATAGAGACACATACACTGAAAGAGGGACACACAGACACAAATATATAGAAAGATACACAAACTAAGATAGAGACACACACACACTGAGAGACACACACATACTGAGGGAGAGAGACTCATACTGACGTAGAGACACACACAGTGAGAAACAGAAACAGACACACTGAGGGTGACACACACACACTGAGAGAGAAGCACACATATACATTGAGAGACAGGCACAAATACGCACTAAGAGAGAGACATATAAACACTGAAAGGGACAAATATACACAATGAGAAAGACAAAGACACAAAGTGAGAGACACAGATGAACAGAGACACGCAGATACATAGAGAGACAAATTGTGAGGGGCACAAACGCAGAGTCACACAAGATAGAGATACACATACTGAAAGAGTGACACACACACATACACTGAGAGACAACCACACATGGAGAGACACACACACACTGAGAGATACTCAAACACAGACACACAATAAGATAGTGCAACACAGAGAGAGAGAGGGATGCACAGATTGAGGGAGACACACACACACAGATAGAAGGACACACAATCTTATAGAGAAAAATACACACTGAGAGAAAAATGCACATAATGAGAGGGAGGCACACAATGAAGGAGAGACACACATACTGAGTGTCACACACACAGACACAGAGATGCACACACACACTGATAAAGTGACATACACACTGAGAGAGACTCACAGAATGAGTGTGACACACACAGACTGTAGTGAGACACACATACTGAGAGACACACACACCCAGATGCTGAGAGAGAAACACACATGCACCGACACACTGAGTGAGACACACACTTAGAGATACACACAAATGAGAGAGAGACCCACAGGCACTGAGAGAGAAGATATACACACACTGAGAGAGAGAGACACACACACAGAGAAACACAGAAACTGAGAGACCCAAACACACTGAGAGTTATACAAAAACACTGAAAGAGAGACACCCACAAACTCAGAGGGAGACACAAACACAGAGATACAGAGAGACACATTCTCAGAGAGAGACACACAGAAAAAGATACACTAACACATACTGAAAGTGGGACACACACATATTGAGACGCAGACATATACAGACAGAGAGACACACACAATGAAAGGGAGAGAAATGTACGCACTGAGGGAGAAAAACACACACACTGACAAACATATACAGAGAGAGGGAGAAACACACAGAGAGGGAGAAACACAGAGAGACAAATATACACTGGGAGAGAGACATACACACACACAGGGAGTAACATGCACAATCAAACACACATTGGGAGAGACACATACACATTGACACATATACTTAGAGACAAACACACAACATGAGAGAGATACACACTTGACAAATACACACACACTGTGAGAGACACACAGACTGAGAGAGAGACATACACACTGAGTGAGACACACAGACTGAGAGAGGGACACACACAAACTGAGAGTGTGACACACATAAACAGACATATACAGACATAGATACACACATAATGAGAGGAAGAGAAATATACAAACTGAGAGAGAGAAACACACACATACTGACAAGCACATAGAAAGAGAGGGAGAAACCCACAGAGAGACAAACACACACTGAGAGCAGTGCTCACACACACAGAGGGAGAAACACATTCACAGAGATAAACACACTGTAGAGACAAGCACACACAGTGACACACATACAGAGAGAGAGACAAACACACAATGTGAGAGACACACACACACTTGACAAATACACAAACATGCTTAGTGAGAGCCACACACACTGAGAGGGGAAAAATGCATAGAGAGACATACACACATATAGATAGATATCTCACGCACTGGGATAGTGTGTGTGTATGTCTCTCTCACTGTCTTTTTGCCTCTTATTGCGTGTGTCTTACACTATATATATGTCTGTGTGTGTGTGTGTGTGTGCCTCAGTGTGTGTGCATGGATAAGTCTGTGTGTAGGTCTCAGTGTATTTATCTCTCTCCCCGTGTTTGCATCCAATTCAGTGTCTGTGTGTGTCTCTCACTGTGTGTGTTTCTCTCATTGTGTATGTTTCTCTCGCAGTGTGTGTCTCTTTATGTTGTGAGTCTCTCTGTATCTGCGTGTCTCTCATTATGTTCATGCCTCTTTCAATATGCGTATCTGTCTCTCAGTGTCTCTCTGTCTCTCAGTGTGTGTCTCTCTCTGTGTCTGTGTGTGTCTCTCTGTGTATGTGTCTCACTATGTGTGTCTCTCTCACTGTATGTGTGTGTCTCTCTCAGTATGTTGTGTTTCTATCTCAGTGTGTGTCACTCAGTTTGTGAGTCTCTCAGTGTGTGTGTCTCTGTCTCACTGTGTATGTCTGTGTGCGCCTCGGCATATGTGTGTGTGTCTCTCAATGTGTGTCACTGAATATGTGTTTGTGTCTTTCTCAGTGTGTATGTGCGTGTCTCTCTGTTGATGTGTGTGATTCTCATTGTGTGCTTCTCAGTCTTCTTGTGTCTCTCTCAGTATGTGTGTCTCTGTATGTGTGTCTCTGTCTCAGTGTGTGACTCATTCACAGTATATGTGTGTTTATCTCTCAGTGTGTGTGTGTGTCTCTCTCTCCGTGTATGTATGTGTGTCTCCTTCTCATTGTGTGTGTGTCTTTCTCTCAATGTTTCTGTGTCTCTCCCAGTGTCTGTCTGTGTGTGTGTCTGTCGCAGTGTGTGACTTGTTCACAGTGTATGTGTGTGTGTGTTGTTCAGTTTGTGTGTCTCTCTCTCAGTGTTTGTGTGTGTCTCTCAGTGTTTGTGTCTCTCTCAGTGTATGTGTGTGTCTCTCTGTGTCTCTATCTCACTATGTGTTTGTGTCTCTGTATGTATCTGTGTGTCTCTTGTGTCTCTCAGCATATGAGTGTCTCTCAGCATGTTAGGGTGCATCTCTCTGAGTGTATGTATCTCTCAGTTTGTGTCTTTCTCTCAGTATGTATGTTTCTCTCTCAGTGTGTGTCTATCTCAGTATGAGTGTCTCTCCCTGTAGGTCTGTCTCTATGTATGTGTGTTTCTGTGTATCTCTCTTAGTGTCTGTGTGTGTCACTCTCATTGTGTGTGCCTTTGTATATCTGTCTCTCTTACTGTGTGTGTGTCTCTCTCTCAGTGTTTGTGTCTCTACCTGTAGGTCTGTGTCTCTCTCTCTGTGTCTCTGTATCTCTCTTAGTGTCTGGGTGAGTCTCTCTCAGTGTCTGGGTCCCTCAGCGAGTCTGTCTCTCTCACAGTGTATGTGTGCATCTCTCTCATTGTGTGTGTGTATCTCTGTGTATTTGTGTTTCTGTCTCAGTATGTGACACATTCACAGTGTGTGTATGTGTCTCTCTCCAAGTGTATGTGTCTCTCATTGGGTGTCTCTCAGTGTGTTTGTGTGAGTGTCTCTCTCTGTGTATCTCTATCTCACTGTGTGTGTTTGTGTGTCTCTGTATGTATGTGTCTCTCAGTGTTTGTGTGTCTCTCAGTGTGTGTGTGTTTCTCTCAGTGTGTATATTTCTCTCTTGATATGCGTGTCTCTCACTGTAGATCTGTGTCTCTCTCTCTGTGACTCTCTCTGTGTCTCTGTGTATCTCTATTAGTGTCTGTGTTTCTCTCTCAGTGTGTGTCTCTCTTTCAGTGTTTGCATCCTTCCCACTGTGTGAGTGTGTGTCTCTCAGTGTGTGTGTTTCTCTCAGTGTGCCTCTCTCTCTCTCAGTGTGCTTATATTTCAATCTCAGTGTGTATGTATCTCTTTCAGTGTATGTGTTTGGGTCTCTCTCTCAGGGTGCATGTGTGTCTCTCAGTGTGTGTGTCCCTCAGTGTCTCTGTGACTCAGTGTGTGTGTGTGTGATTATTTATGTGTGTTTCTCTCAAAGTGTGTGTGTTTCTCTCATTCTGTATGTTTCTCTCTCAATTTGCATGTCTCTCAGTGTGTGACTCTCTACCTCAGTGTGTGTCTGTTTACCTCAGTGTGTTTGTGTCTCTTTCAGTGTGTACATATCTCTCTCAGTGTTTGTCTCTCTACTGTATGTTTGTGTGTCTCTCAGTGTGTGTCTCTCTCTCTCTCAGTGTGTGCATCTCTCTCAGTGTGTATGTGTGTCTCTCAGTGTCTGTGTTTCTCTCTCTCAGAGTGTATGTTTCTCTAACAGTGTTTGTGTTTTCTCTTAGTGTGTATGTCTCTCTCTCAGGGTTTGCATATGCATGTCTCTCAGTGTGTGTGTTTGTCATCTCTCAATATGTATAACACTGTGTGTCACTCTGTCTGGGTTTGTGTGTCTCTAAGTGTGTATGTGACTCTCTCTGTGTCCATGTCTGTCTCTCTTAGTGTGTATGTGTATCTCTCTCTGTGTATGTGTCTCTCTCTCAGTGTGTGTGTAAGTCTCTCTCAATGTGTTTGTGTCACTCACTATGCGTGTCTTGCTCACTGTGTTTGTGTGTCTCTCTCTCAGTATNTGTGTCACTCACTATGCGTGTCTTGCTCACTGTGTTTGTGTGTCTCTCTCTCAGTATGTTTGTGTCTCATTGTATGTGTGTCTCTCTTTCAGTGTATCTGTAAGTCTCTCTCTCAGTGTGTGTTGCTCAGTGTTTGTGTTTCTCTCTCTCAGTGTCTGTTTCTCTCTCTCACACACTACTTGTTTCTCCCTGTATGTGTCTGTCTGTCAGTGTGGCTCTCTCCCAGTGTTTGTGGTTGTCTCTCCCTCACTGTGTGTCCCTGTGTTTCCCTGTGTGTGTGATTCTCAGTGTGTTTATGTGTCTCTCTCACTATATGGGTCTCTCTCAGTATGTGCCAGTCTCTCTCAGTGTATGCATGTGTGTGTCTCTCAGGCAGTCTGTATTTCTCTCAGTGTGTGATTCTCTCACTTTCAGTGTGTGTGTGTATACGTCATTTTCTCAGTGTTGGTGTGTGTCTCTCTCAATGCGTGTGGGTCTCACTCTCTCAGTGTGCGGGTCTCTCTCTCAGGGTGTGCCACTCAGTGTTTCCTTCCCAGTGCATGTGTGTCTCTCTTATTCCATGTGTGTCTCTCTCAGTATGTGTGTCTCTCTCAGTATGTGTGTCTCTCATTGTGCATGTTTCTCCCTCTATCACTGTTTGTCTCCCTCTATCAGGTTTGTTACTCCCTCTCAGTGTCTGTGTCTCTCTCTCAATGTGTATGTGTGTTTCCCTAGTTGTCTGTGTGTGTCTCAGCATGTGTGTTTCTCTCTCAGTGTGTGTTTTGTCTCTTTCTGTATGTGTGTTTCTTTCAGGTGTGTGTTTTACTCTCTCTAGTGTGTGTATGTCTGTCTCTCAATTTGTGTGTCTCTTTGCATCTCTGTGTGTCTCGGGGTCTGTTAGTTTCTGTGCATGTCTCTCAGATTGTGTGTGTGGCTGTCTCTCAATGTGTGGATCTCTCTCTCAGTGTTTCCATCCTATTCAGTATGTGTGTTTCTCTCATTGTGTGTGTGTGTCTCCCTATCAGTGTGTTTCTCCTTCTCCCAGTGTATGTCTCTCTGTGTGTCTCTCTGTCTGTGTGTGTGTCTCTCTTTCAGTGTGTGGATATGTGTCTCAGTGAGTGTTGTGTCTCTCTCTGTATGCGTGTATCTCTCAGTATGTGTGTCTGCGTGTGTGTGTGACTCTCTTATTGAGTGTTGTGTCTCTCTCTGTATGTGTGTGTCTCTCAGTCTGTGTGTTTTTCTGTCTCTCTGTGTTCAGGTTTCTCTCAGTGTATGTATCTCTCTATCATTGTGTGTGTCTCTCTGTGTCTCTGCATGTGTTTTTGAGTTTCTGTCACTGTGTGTGTCTTTCTCAGGTTGTGTGTGTGTGTCTCTCTCTAGCAGGATGTGTTACACTCTCAGTGTTTCCATCCAATTGCTATGTATGTTTGTTTCTCAGTGTGTGTGTCTCTATCAGTGTGTGTCTGTATGTATCTCTCAATGTGTTTGTCTTTCTTACTGTGTGTGTCTCTATCAAAATGTGTGTGTCTCTCTAAAGTTGTTTGAGTGTCACTCTCTCCTTGTGTGTGTGTGCTTCTGACTCAGATTCTGTGTCTTTCTCTCAGTGTGTGTATCTCTCTCTTAGTTGGTGTTCATCTGTCTCAGTGAATGTTCTCTCTATATGTGTCTGTCTCTCAATGTGTGTGTTTCTCTCTCCCTATGTGTTTCTCTCAACGTGTGTTTATGTGTGTCTCTCAGCATATGTATCTCTCTCTGTATGTGTATGTTTTTCTTTGTGTGTCTCTCACTCTCAGTGTGTGTGTCTCTCTGTGTGTGTTTCTCTCAGTGTGTGAATCTCTCTCAATATGTGAGTGTGTCTCTCTCAGTGTCTATTTGTCTCTCTCAGTGTGTTTTTCCCTCCGTGTGCATGTCTGTCTTACAGTGTATGTGTGTGTCTCAGTGTGTTTGTCACTCAAAATGTGTGTTGAGTCTCTCTGTGTAGGTATGTGTCCCTCAGTGTCTGTGTGTTTCTTTCTCTCAGTGTGTATGTTTCTCTCTCAGTGTATGTGTCTCTCTCTATCAGTGTGTGTGTGTGTCTCTCTCTGAGTGTTTTTCTGGCTCTCAGTGTGTTTGTGTGTCTCTGTCCCATTGTTTGTTTTCCTCTCTCATTATTTGTATGTGTGTTTCTCAGTATTTTTGTGTGTGTGTGTCTCCTCTAGTGTCTGTGTCTCTGTGTGTCTGTGTGTGTGTTCTCTCTCAGTGTGTATGTCTGTCTATCTCAGTGTATGTGTGTGTTTCTCACTGTTTGTGTTTCTTTCTCACTGTGTGTGTCTCTCTCTCAGTGTATGTGTCTCTAACACTTGTGTGTGAATCTCTCTCAGTGTGTGTCATAGTGCGTCTCTCAGTGTGTGTCTATCTCAGTGAATGTCTCTCAGTGCTTGTGTGTCTATGTGTATTTTGTATCTCTCTCTGTATTTGTGTATCTCTCAGTTTGTATTTCTTTCTCAGTGTATGTGTCTGTCTCTCTGAGCCTTTGGGTCTCTCTCTTAGGGTGTGTCATTCTCTCAATGATTCCATCCATTCAGTGTGTGTGTGTGTGTGTTTCTCAGTGTGTTGTATCTTGCTATTTATGTGTGTGTCATGATTGTGTGTCTGTGTCTCTCTCTGTCAGTGTGTGTCTCCTTCTCCTAGTGGTTTCCTCTCCCAGTGTGTGTGTGTCTCTCGCAGTGTGAGTGTGTGTCTCTCTCAGTGTGTGTCTCTAAGGGTGTGTGTTTCCCTCTGTGTGTGTGTCTCTCTCACTAATTGTGTGTGTGTCACTCTCAGTGTATATATGTGTTTCTCTCATCGTGTGGTTCTCAGTTTATGTGTGTCTCTGTCTTACTGTGTGTCTTATCTCATTGTGCATGTCTCTGTGTGTCTCTGTGTTTGTGTGTCTCTCGTTGTTTGTGTGTTTGTCTATCTGCTAATGTCTGAGTTTCTGTGTGTGTCTGTGTGTGTGGTCTCTCTCTTATTGTGTATGTGTCTGTCTCAGTGTGTGTGTTGCTCTGTGTGTATGTCATTCTCACAGTGTGTGTCTATCTCTCTCAGTGTGTGTGTGTGTCTCTCTCTGAATATTTGTTTCTCTCAGCCTCTTTGTTTTTATTGCTCAGTGTATGTTTCTATCTCAATGTTTATGTATCTCTCTTTCAATGTGTGTGTCTCTGTGTGTCTCTCTTTGTGTGTGGGGTGTCTCTCAATGTGTGTGAGTCTCTCTTACTGCACGTGCCTCTTTCAGTATGTGTGTCTCACAGTGTATGTGTGTCTCTGTCACAGTGTGTGTCTCTTTCTCAGTGTGTAAATTTCTCTCAGTGTGTGTGTCTCTTAGCATGCATGTCTCTCTCTCAATGTGTGTGTATCTCTCATTGTGTTTCTCTCAGTGTGTGTGTTTCTCTCAGTGTGTATGTTTATCTCTCACTGTGTGCATCTCTCTTAGTTTGTGTCTCTCTCAGTGTGTATATCTCTATCAGGGCATGTGTGTATCTCTCAGTGTGTTTGTTGCTCTTTCAGTGTGTTTGTGTATATCTGCCTTATTTGTTTATCTCTCTCATTGTTTGAGTCTCTCTGTGTCTTTGTGTATGTATGTCTCTCTCCCAGTGTCTGTGTCTCTGTGTGTCTGGGTGTATAGGTTCTCTCTCTCAGTGTGTATGTCTGTCTCTCTCAGTGTATGTTCATGTGTCTCTCACTATGTGTGTGTTACTGTTTCACTGTATGTATCTCTCTCAGTGTAAGTGTCTCTCACTTAAGGTGTGACTCTCTCTCAAAGTGTGTCATTGTGTATCTCCCAGTGTGTTTCTCTCTCTCAGTGAGTGTCTCTCAGTCTATATGTCTCTATGTGTATTTTGCATGTCTCTCTGTATGTGTGTTTTTCTCAGTATGCATCTCTCTCTAAGTGTGTGTGTGTGTCTCTGAGTGTTTGGGTCTCTCTCTCTGAGTGTGTCACTCTCTCAATGATTCTATCCATTCAGTGTCTGTGTGTGTGTCTAAGTGTGTGTGTGTATCTCTCGGTACGTGTGTGTCTCTGAATGTGTATCTCTGTCTCTATCTGTCAGTGTGTGTCTCCCTCCCCAGTCTGTCTTTCTCTGAGTCTGAGTGTGTTTCTCTCAGTTTGTGTCTTTATCTCAGTATGTGTGTTTCTTGCTCTGTGTATTTGGGACTCTCTCACTAATTGTGTGTGTATGTGTCACTCTCAGTGTATGTGTGTGTGTGTCTCTCTGTGTCTCTCTCAGTGTTTGTGTATCTCTGTCTTATTTTGTGTTACTTGTCTCATTGAGTGTGTCTGTGTGTGCCTCTGTGTTTTTGTGTCTCTCAGTGTTTGTATGTGTGACTCTCTCCTAGAGTCTTTCTCTCTCTTTGTGTGATCTCTTTCAGTGTGTTTCTCTCTCAGTGTGTGTGTGTGTATACCTCTCAGTGTGTGTGTTTATCTCTCATTGTGTGTGTGTTTCTGTCTCAGTGTGTTTCTCTGTGTGTCTGTGTATGTGTGTAAGTCTGTCAATGTGTGAGTGACCTTCTCTCAATGTGTGTGTCTCTCAGTGTATATATGTCTCTTTCATTGTGTGTGTGTCTTTCTCTATCAGTGTGTGTGTCTCTCTCTCAGTTGTATGTGTCTCTGTCTATGTGTCTCTTGCAGTGTGTCTTTGTCTCACTCAATGTGTGTGGCTATCTCTGTGTTTGTATGTATCTATCTCATTGCGTGTTTCTATCATTGTTTGTCTCTGTGTGTCTCTTTGTGTGTGTCTCTCTGTGTTTGTGTGTGTGTCTCTCCCAATGTCTGTCTGTGTCTCTTTGTGTTTGTGTGTTTGGTCTCTCTCTCTCAGTGTGTATGTGTGTCTCAGTGTGTATGTGTTTCTGTCTGAAAGGTTGTCGTGAATCAGGCAAAGATGCCAGGATTCTTGGCCCCTGAAAAGAATTGAGTCTGGGTCCAGAGACGAGGCTTGATCGCTCAGAGCATTTGTTTGATAGTTTTATTAAAGTATAAAGAGATAGAGAAAGCTTCTGACATAGGCATCAGAAGGGGTTAGAAAGAGTACCCCCATTCAAGTCTTCAGTTGGATGTTATGTAGTCACTAGCAGTCTGTTAATGAAGCAGAGGAATGTCTTAAAACTAAGAATGGCACCAGGCCCCTCACACCTAAAATGCATTTTGGGATAATCTTGGCACCAAATGGTTCATCCTGGGCCATAAAATGATTAACTTGAATCTTGAAGAAAGGCAGATCACCATACAAATAGTTTCATTTACATAGATAAGGGGAACAATATCTGAGAATAACATACTGGTTTGTCAAGAAAGTTCTGAGCCAAGAAGTAGAACCAACTTGAAGACAGAGTTTGGGGTAAATGCATAGTACATTAACATAGCTAAAGATAAACATTTTCATAAGAAAAAAGCATTGGTTATCTCTAGGTTTAAGAATAGTTAACTTCAGGTGAAACCAAGTGTCATTATGCCAACACAGTATTTTAAGAGATACCTCCTTTTAAATTTGCATAAAGAAGGAAAAAATATCACTAGTTTGTTTCCTCCTGCCTCTTAAGAGAGATAAAAATGTCTGACAATTGCAGGCTATTTCCTCTATTTGGAGATCCCTGGCCTTCTTGCCCATTACCCTCTCATGTCTCAGTGAGTATATATCTCTTTCAGTGTGTGTGTGTCTCTCAGTGTGTGTCTGTGTATGTTTGTCAGTGTTTGAGTGTCCCTCTCGGTGTGTGCCTCTCTCTGTACACATGTATGTGTGTCTCTCTAACAATGTGAGTGCCTCTCATTGTGTGTGTCTCATGCAGTGTGTGTGTGTCTCTCTGTGTGTGGGTGTGTCTGTCTCTATCCATGTGTCTCTCAGTGTGTGTGTGTTTCTTTCAGTGTGTGTTTGTGACTTTCTCAGTTTGTGTGCATCTCAGTGTGTGTCTCTCTTAGTGTGCGAATCTGTCTCAGTGTGTGTGTCTCTCTCACAGTGTGTGTGTCTCTTTAATATGTGTGTCTCTTTCAATGTATTTGTATGTCTCTCAATGTATTTGTGTGTATCTCTCTTTGTGTGTTTTTCTCAATGTGTGTGTTTCTCTCAATGTATATATTTATCTATCAGTGTTGTGTGTCTCTCTTCATGTGTGTACGTGTGTGTGTCTCTCTGAGTGTATATGTCTCTCTCTCACAGTGTATGTGTCTCTGTCACAGTGTGTGTGTCTGTCACAGTGTGTGTGTCTGTTACAGTGTTGCTGCCTCTCTCTCTCATTGTGTGTGCCTCTCTCTCAATGTGTGTTTCTCTCTCTTTGTATGTGTGTGTCTTTCTCTCAGTGTGTGGATCTCTTTGTGTATGTCTGTCTCTATGTGTCTCATTCTCAGTGTTTGTGTCTGTTTGTATCTCAGAGTTTGTGTCTCTCAGTGTGGGTCTCTCTGTGTGTATGTGACTCTCTCTGCATGCTGCTGTCTCTATGTGTCTCTGTGTGTGTGGGTGGTTGTCTCTCAGTGTGTGTGTGTGTCTCAGTCTGTCAATGTGTGTGTCTCCCTCTCTTTGTGTGTTTCTTTCTCACAGTAGATTGTGTGTGTCTGTCTCAGTGTGTGTCTCTCTATATGTTTCTCATTCAATATGTGTATGTCTCTCTCCATGTGGGTTTCTCTCTCTCATGATTTGTGTGTGTGTCTCTCTCAGTATGTATGTCTCTCAATGTTTCTGTGTGTCTGTCTCTGTGTGTGTGCATCTCTCTTAATGTGTGTTATTCTCTCAGTGTGTTACTGTCTATAATTTACTGGGACTCTTTCTGTGTGTGTGTGTCTCGCTCCGTGTTTCCACCCTATGCAGTGCAGTGTGTGTTTGTCTATCAGTGTGTGTGTCTCTCTAATGTGTGTGTGTATCTCCAGTGTGTTATATCTCTCAGCCTGTTTGTGTCTCTCTCTCAGTATTTGTGCATGTGCATTTTTCCTAGTGTGTGCATGTTTGTCTCTCTGCATGTGTGTCTTTCTCTGTGTGTGTTATATCTCTCAGTCTGTGTGTGCGTCTCAGTGTTTGTGCAAGTGAATCTCTCTGTGTGTTTGTGTATCTCTCACTCTATGTGTCTCTGTGTGGATGTATCTCTCTTTGTCTGTGTGTCTCTCTCATTGTCTGTGTGTGTCTTTCATTATGTGTGTCTTTCAATGTACATTTTTAAATCTCAGTGTGTGTATCTCTAAGTGTGTGCATCCCTCTCAGTATGTGTGTGGTTCTCTGATTGTGTGTGGGTCTATCTCTCAGAGTGTGACTGTCTGTCTTTCAGTATGTGTGTCTGTCAATGTGTGTCTCTGTCTTTTTGTGAATTTCTCTCAGTGATTTTGTATTTGGTCAATGTATGTTTCTCTCAGTGTCTGTGTCTCTCTCACAGTATGTGTGTGTCTGTTCTCAGTTGGTGTGTGTGTCTCTCAGTGTGTATGTATAACTCTCATTGTGTGTGTGTCTCCCTCTCTTTGTGTGTTTGTCTTTCTTGGTGTTTGTGTATGTGTCTCTGTCTCAGTGTGTGTTTTTCTCTCAATTTTTTTCTGTGTCTCTATGTGTGTGTGTTTCTCTCTCAGGGTATTATCTCTCTCAGTGTGAGCATTTCTATCTCTCAGTGTTTGTGCGAGTTAATCTCTCGTGTGTGTGTGTGTGTATCATTCAGTCTGTCTCTCAGTGTGTGTGTTTCTCTCACAATGTGTGAGTGTCACACTCTTACTGTGCGTGTCTCTGTGTGTCTCTCATTGTGTGTGTGTCTCATTGTGTGTGTGTGTACTCATTATGGTTTCTCTCAATGTGTAATTTTATCTCTCAGTATTGTATGTCTGTCTCCGTGTGTGCATCCCTCTCAGTGTGTGTGTTTGGCTGACTGTGTGTGGGCCCCTCTCTCAGTGTTTGTGTATCTCATTCAGTTTGTGTTTTTCTCAGTGCGTTTCTCTCTTTTACAGAGTGTGTGTCTTTTCTCTGTGTGTGTCTCTCAGTGTATATGTGTTTCTCTCTATATGTGTGTGTCTCTCAGTGTGTGTGTGTGTGTCTCAGTGTGTACGTTTCTCTCTCAGAATGTCTATGTGTTTCTGTCAATGTGTCTCTGTGTTTGTGTATGGGTGTTGCTCAGTGTGTGTGTGACTCTCTCTCCCTGTGTGTGCTTGTCTCTCTGACTGTATGGGTCTCTCTCTCAGGATATTTGTCACTCTCTCAGTGTTTCCAAGCTATTTAGTGTGCTTGTGTGTCTCTCAATGTTTCTTTGTCTCTGTATGTATGTGTCTTTCATTGTGTGTGTATCTCTGTGTGTGTCTCTCTCAGTGTGTGTGTTTGTCTCAGTGTGTGTCTCACTCTCAGTGTGTGAATGTCTTTCAGTTTGTGTCATTGTGTATCTCTCAGTGTGTGTTTTCTCTCCCTCAGTGTGCATGTCTCTCAGTGTGCATGTCTCTCTCACATTGTGTGTTTGTGTATATTAGTATGTTTGTGTCTCTCTCAGTGTTTTGTGTGTCTCTCTCTGTATGTGTATCTCTCTCAGTGTGTATGTCTGGGTATTTCTCAGTGCGTGGGTCTCTCTCTCAGAGTGTGTCACTCTCTCAGTAGTTACATCCCACTCAGTGTATTTGTCTCTCTCAGAGTGTGTGTGACTCTCTCTTTACGTGTGGGTCTCTCATTAGACGTGTGTCTCTCTGTCAGTGTTTGTCTCCCTCAGTGTGTGCATCTCTCTCTCAGGGTGTGATACATTCCTCTGATGTCATAAAGAGTGGGTGTGATGTCATATAGTGCATATGATGTCACAAACATATTAGGTTGATTCCATACATACAGTTGGTTTGATGTCTTTTAATACAGTTGAGAGGATAATGTGCAGGATGGCCAGGGGTTTCCAAATGGAGGAAATAGCTTGCAAGTGTAAAACATTTTTAGCTCTCTTAAATGGCAGGAGGAAACAAACTAGTCATATTTTTTCCATCTCTATACAAATTTAAAAGGAGGTTTCTCTTAAAATTCTGTGTTGCCATGACACCTGGTTTCACCTGAATTTAACTATTCTCAAACCTAGAGATTATCAATGCCTTTTTCTTATGGAAATGTTTATCTTAAGCTATGATAATGTATGATGCATTTACCCCAAACTCTGTCTTCAAGTCAGTTCCACCTTTTGGCTCAGAACCTACTTGATAAACCAGTATGTTATTCTCAGATATTGTTCCTCTAATATATATAAATGAAACTATTTCTATGGTGA
>JAJUWZ010004236.1:1202759-1215413 GCA_021462335.1 Ovibos moschatus | reverse complement strand
GTACATGTCGGCCAGTTAAATATCCCAAAATACATCTTATGGGTGAGGAGCCTGGAGCCATTCTAAGTTTTGAGACATTCCTTTCTTTCATTAACAGACTGCTGGTGACTATATAACATCCAGCTGAAAACTAGCAGGGGGGTACTCTTTCTGCCTCCTCTGATGCCTAGGTCAGAAGGTTTCTCTATCTCTTTTATACTTTAATAAAACTTTATTACACAAAGGCTCTGAGCGATCAAGCCTCATCTCTGGCCCCGGGTTGCATTATTCTCCTCTGAGGACCAAGAATCCTGGCATCGTGATTCAACAACAACCTTTCACAGTGACTGTGATGACACATGTATAGCAGACATCATATTGTATACAGTAGATTTGATGTGATAGATAGTGGTTGTGATGTCATAAATATAGTGGATGTGATGTCATATGTACTACATATGATGCCTAAGTCAGAAGGTTTCTCTATCTCTTTTATACTTTAATAAAACTTTATTACACAAAGGCTCTGAGCGATCAAGCCTCGTCTCTGGCCCCGGGTTGCATTATTCTCCTCTGAGGACCAAGAATCCTGGCATCGTGATTCAACAACAACCTTTCACAGTGACTGTGATGACACATGTATAGCAGACATCATATTGTATACAATAGATTTGATGTGATAGATAGTGGTTGTGATGTCATAAATATAGTGGATGTGATGTCATAAATAGTATGGTTTCAGGTCAAAAAGTGTGGGTGTGATGTCATATGTACTACATATGATGCCATTCATATGCCAAGTGTGATGTCATACATAGATCGGTTGTGATGTTATCAATACATAGGCTTGATGACACAGAGTGGCTGTGATGTCCCATATATGGTGGATGCTATGTCATATACAGTGGATTTGAGTCATATATACTGGGTGTAGTTCTTCCCTGGTGACTCAGAGATTAAAGTATCTGCCTCTACTGTGGGAGACCCAGGTTCGACCCCTGGGTCAGGAAGATCCCCCGGATAAGGAAATGATAACCCACTCCAGTATTCTTGCTGGAGAATCCCATGGACAGAGAAGCCTGGTAGGCTACAGTACACAGGGTCACAAAGAGTTGAATATGACTGAGCGACTTCACTATACTATCTATACTGGGTGTGATGTCATAATTACAGTGGAAGTGATGTCATAAACACCGTGATATATCATAAAGAGTGGATGTGTTGTCACATATACTGCATATGATATCATACATATTGTGGGTGTGAAGTCATACATACAGAGAGTGTGATGACACAGATACTATGGATGTGATGTCAGATAGACACATACATACCCTCAGAGAGAAACACACAGAGACACACAGAGAAATAAACAGCAACATACACTGATGGACATGCTCATATATATATATATATATATATATATATATATATATAGACACACACACACACACACTGAGAGAGAAACACACACACACACTGATGAAAACTATAGACAAAATGAGAGAGAAAGACATACACAGAAATTGTGTATGTCTCTCTCGGTACGTGTCTCTCAGTGTGTGATTCTTTCTCATCAGTTTGGATGCCTGAGAGACATACTCATATGGAAAGAGAGACACACACACACTGAGAAAGACACACACATACCCTCAGAGAGAAACACACAGAGACACACAGAGAGAAAAACACCAACACAAACACTGTATCAGAGTCAATAAACACACTGTGTAAGATTGAACACACATATGAGAGAGACACACTGTGAAAGGGTGAACACACAACATCCAGAGACACACATACACACTGAAATAGACAGTCATCCTCACTCAGAAGGTAAAACAAACACTGAGAGACACACATACTGAGACAGAGAAACAAAATTGTGAAACACGCACACTTAGAGACATACACATACAGAGATACTCAAACACACTGAGAAAGAGAGAGATATCCACACTGAGTGGGAGAAACATACACTGAGAGACACACACTCTGAGTGAGACATACACAGGGAGTGAGAGACAGGAACATTGTGAGACACACACACACTAAGATGTGCTCACACACCTAAAGACATATGCATACAAAGAAGATACATAGATACTCGGAGATAGAGAGAGACATCCGTAATGAGAAGAAGAAACACACACTGACAGATAAACACACGGAGAGAAACATAAACACTGAGAGAGACACACAAACATTTTGAAACATACACACTGAGACACACACACATAGAAACATATACATACAGACAGAGATGCACCTACACACTGAGAGATAGAAAGACATCCATACTGAGAGAGAGAAACACACAGAGACACACAGAGAAAGAGATACTTAAACATTGACAAAGAGATACAAACAGAGAGAGGCAACACAGACACAAATAGAGACATGCAGAATGAAAGACACACACTGAGACACACACACATACAGAGATAGAAACACAAACAGAGAGACACTCAGAGACACATAGACACACTGAAAGACACTCATATGCTGAGAGAGACTTAAACACTGAGAGACACATATGAACACAGATAGAGACACACACAGTGAGAGACACACAGAGATACAAAAACTGAGAGAGACACACACACGGAGAGACAAACTTCCACAGCAAGAGAGAAAAACACCTAGAGACACACTCACACGGGGAGAGACACACACTGTATGAGAGTAGACACACACACTGTGTAGGATTGAACACACACAAGAGAGAGACACAGACTGTGAAAGAGTGAACACACCATATACAGAGATACACTCACCCTGAGACAGAGAGACATCCACACTGAGAAGGCGAAACACACACTGAGAGACATAAACACTGAGACAGAGACACAAACATTGTGAGACACACACACTTAGACCCGAACAACACTTAGAGACATACACATACAGAGAGACACACACACACACTGAGAGAGATAGAGAGACACCCGCACTGAGAAGGAGAAATACACAATGAGACAGATATACTGAGAGAGATATACGCACTTAGAGAGACACATAAACATTTTTGAAACACACATTGAGACACTCATACACTTAGAGACATAAGCATACAGAGAGAGATACACACACTGAGAGAAAGAGACACTTCCACACTGAGAGAGAGAAACACACACAGAGACACACACAAAGACAGACTTAAACACTGACAGAGATACAAACACAGAGAGGACACACAGAGACATATAGAGACACGCACAATGAGAAACACACACACTGAGACACATACACATATATAGAGAGACACACAGAGAGACACACACAGAGACACAGACACACTGAAAGACACACAAACTGAGAGTGACTTAAACACTGAGCCACACACAGAAACACACACAAAGGAACACTAACTGAGTGAGAGACACACTCGCACAGAAATACACAGACACTTACACACACACTGAGAGACACACACAACTAACACACAGTCACTGAGAGACACAAACACACCAAGATACACACAGAGAAAGACAGACACACACATACACACTAACAGACACAAACAGAGAAACACACACTCACTGAGAGAGACTTAAACACACACAGTGATACAGAGCCACCCACACACACTGAGAGACACATACATACAGAAACAGACACACTGAGAGAGAGAAAAACATCCAGACTGAGAAAAAGACACACTGAGAGACACAGACATATTTAGGAAAACATACCCACTGAGAGAGAGACACACACAGTGAGAGAGAAACACAAACACACTGAGAGACACAGACACTGAGAGTCATACAGAGACACACAAACAGAGATCTAGAGACACACAAGAGCCAGAAACACAACTATAGAGTGAGACACACACACAGAAACACAAACACACAGACACACTGACAGACATACACACTGAGAGATACACGCACACTTATAAAGAGACATATACACTGAGAGGCACACCCAGAGACACTGAGAGACATATACATATGGAGAGAGGCAAACACACCCTGAGAAAGAGAGAAACATCCACACTGAGAGACAGAAAGACATACTGAGAGACACATGTACTGGGAGAGACATCCACACTGAGAAACACAAGCATATTGAGATATATACACTGAGAGAGAGACACAGACACTCTGAGAGACACACATACTGAGAGACACTCAGACCCTGAAAAGAGACACACAACACAGAGGCAGACAAACAATTAGACAGACCCACTTAGACAAACACACACACATTGAGAGAGAGACACATTTGGAGACACACATTTGGAACAGAGACACACACACAAAGACACACACACACAGTTATCCATGCACAACCAGAGAGAGAGACAAACACATACCCATTGAGAGAGACACATGCACTGAGAGAGACACAAACATGAGATAGATACACACTGTCAAAGAGTGAACACACAACATACATAAACACACACACTGAGACAGACACACACACTGTGACAGACATCCACACTGAGAAGGAGAAACACACACTGAAAGACACACATACTGTGAGACATACTCACATGGAGAGAGAAACACGCACATACTGAGAGATAGACACACATATACCCTGAGAGAGAAACACACACACACACACTGAGAAAGAGACACACACACTGAGATGAAATATAGACAAAATATGAGAGAGACACAGAAATTGTGTCTGTCTCTCTCAGTGCATGTGTCTCTCAGTTTGTAATTGTTTCTCTCAGTGTGGATGTCTCTCTGTGTGTTTCTCTCTCAGTGTATGTGTGTGTTTCTCTCAGTATATGTATGTCTCTCAGGGCCACAGACACTAAGAGATACATATACATAGATATAAATACACACACAGAAACACACACAAAGGAACACTCACTACCTGAGTGAGAGACACACACCCACAGACACACAGACACTCACACACACTGAGGCGCACACACACACACAAGTAACACATATGCACTGAGAGACACAAACACACTGAGACATTCACAGAGAAAGACAGACACACATACAGAGAGACACACTCACTGAGAGACACACACACACTTAGAGAGAGATAAACTCACTCAGTGATGCAGACAGTCACACACCCTGAGAGACACGTACATTAGAGACACATACACACTGAGAGAGAGAATAACATCCACATGGAGAAAAACACACCCAGAGAGACATAGACACACTGAGAAAGACATACACACTGAGAGAGAGACACAGACCCTGAGAGAGAAATACAAACACACTGAGAAACACAGTGAGGGAAACACACAGACACACATAATGAAAGTGAGAGACACAAGAGATAGACACACAACTACTTAGTGATACAGACACACCGAGCCACAAAGACTCAGACATGTTATGCACCGAGCCCGTATCTCCGAACCGACTGAGATAGCAAGTCCACCACAGTAATGCAAAGGCAAGAAGGGAGTTTATTTCTAGCACGCTAGGGCCCAAGTCTCATCCAGCACAATGGAATCCGACAAGAGCCCCTAACAAAGGAGTATGGCGGCTCATATACAGGTAGTTCTTTGTCTCAGTTACAGGAGTAGCTGGCGTTACTTGATTGGCCAGGCAGGAGGAGCGCATGTCCTGTCTCTTTCTGGTTGGCGTGTGCGGGAAGTCTTCCTAATTTAGTCAGGAATGTTCTGTTAAGGAAACATGACTCGGGTCCTAGAGCCCGTCATTTGGTCCCTAACAAGACACACTGACCAACACACACACAGTGAGAGTGAGAAATACACACACTGAGGGATACACCCACACAGGTATAAAGAGACATACACTCAGAGGCACACAGAGAGACACTGAGAGATATAAACATATGGAGAGAGAGACACACACACAGACAATGAGAGAGAAACACACACACCTTAAACGATAGACACAAATACACTGAGAGAGAAACACACAGAAACACATAGAGAAACACCAACACACACATACAGAGACACACAAACACTGAGAGTGAGAGAAGCATCCCCACTGAGAGAGAAATATCCACACTGAGAGAGAAAAACACACTGAGAGACACATTCACACTGAGAGAGACACACACACACAGTGAGAGAGAAACACAGAGACAGATGCCCACTGAGAGAAAGACACACACACACTCACAGAGAAATACAAACACACACACACACTGAGAGAGAAATATAAACACACACACATACTGAGGGAGAGAAAAATATACACACTAATACAGAGAAACACACACAGTCTGAGAGACACAAAGATACGTTAAGAATCATGCAGACACACAACACACAAACAGAAACACACTGAGAGACACACACACTGAGAGAGAAACATATACACTGAGAGAGACACACACACTCTGAGAGGCACACGCAGACACTGTCAGAGAATCACTAAGATGCACACACAGTGAGAGAGACACACATACACACGAGAGAGAAACATGAAACTGTGAGAGTAAACGCCAAACATACAGAGATACACAATCACTGAGAATGACAAACACACACTCTGAGAGAGAAACATACACACTGATGGAGTGACAAACAAACAATTCAAGAGACACACTGAGAAAGAGACACATACACTGAAGGAGAGAGAAACATACACACAGAAACGGAGAAACACACACAGACACTAAGAAAGAGACACACAACACTGAGACAGATACACAATGAGACAGATACACACAGGTTGAGAAAGACACACTGAGAGATTTAAAAACAGATATACTGTGAAATTCACACAGAGATACACACAGTTAGTGTGTCTCTCAGTGTGTTTTCCCTCTCTCTGTGTGTCTTTCTGCCTGTGTGTTTCTCTCTCACAGTGTGTGTGTGTCTCACTGAGTGTTTCTCTCTCTCATTGTGGATGTCTCTTTCTCTCAGTGTGTGTTTCTGTCTCAGTGATTGTGGCTATCTTTCTCAGTGTGTGTGTCTCTCTCAGTTTGTGTATCTCTGTGTTTGTCTCTTTCTGTGTCTTTATCTGTTTCTCTCACAGTATTTAAACCTCTCTCAGTGTATGTGTGTCTTTCAGTCTGCAATTCTCTCTCGATGTGGATGTCCTTCTGTGTGTGTGTGTGTATGTGTGTGTATGTCAGTGTGTGTGTATGTCAGTATGTGTGACTCAGTGTGTGTGTTTCTGTCTCAGTTTGCGTGACTCTCTCATTGTGTGTTTGTCTCTCTCAGTGTTGTGTGTCTGTCTTTCACTTAGAGAGAGTCACAAACACTGAGAGACACATACAGAAAAACATAGTGACACACAACAGAGAGACACACACACTGAGAGTCATACACATGTGGAGAGAGAAACACACACTGAGATGCACATGCACTGAGAGACATGCACTTCAAGAGACACACACATACTGAGAGACACAGAGACATACAGATAGTCTCACACAGTGAGAGAGAGTGACAAACAGAAAATTAGAGAGACATAAACACTGAGAGAGAGACAAACACAAAAAGACACACACTGAAGGAGAGAGAGACATACACACAGAGATGGAGAAACACATACAGACTAATAGACACAAACACACAATGAGAAACAGACACACAGAGAGACACCAACTGAGAGATATGCAAATACTCACACACACACACACACACACTCTGAGTGAGACATGAACATTGAGAGACCCAGAGACACATAGAAACACACACATTGAGAGACACACACACTGAGATTCATACACATACAGAGAGAGAAACACACACACTGAGAGAGACATACACACTGAGAGAAAGGCACAAACACTGAGAGACACACAGAGACACATAGAGACACACAATGGAGAGACACACGCACTCTGAGACATACATGTACACAGAGAGAGAAACATAAACACTTAGGGAGAGACAAACACAAAAAGAGACACAGAGAGACACACATACTGATAGAGAGACACAAAGAAGAGAGAGACACACAAAAGAGAGAGACACACAACTACAGAGTGAGACACACACAGGGAGACACAAACAGACACACTGACAGACACATACCTACTGAGAGTCAGACACACACACTTAGAAAGATACATACACACTGAGAGGTACACACAGAGACACTGAGAGACATACACATATGGAGAGAGACACACACATATGGAGAGAGACACAAACACTGAGAGAGACACAAACACTGAGAGAGACACACACACACACCTTGAGAGATAGACACACACATACACTGAGAGAGAAACACAGAGAGACACACAGATGGAGAAAAACTGACACACATTGAGAGACACACGCATACAGAGAGACACATACTGAGAGTGAGACAAGCATCCACACTGAGAGAGAGAGAAACATCCACAACAAGAAAGAGAAAAATATGCTGAAAGACACACTCAAACTGAGAGTCACATGCAGACACATAGAGACACACATACTGAGAGACATATATATACACAGAGAGAAAAACACAAACACTGACACACACACACAATGACAAGCAGACACACTCACACTGAGATAGACACACACACCATATGAGAGTAGACACATACACTGTGTAAGATTGAATATACAACATATAGAGACATACACTCATTGAGAAAGACACACACACTGAGAGACATACACATACAGAAAGAAACACACACACACTGAGACAGACATACACACAGAGAGAGTCACAAACACTGAGAGACACACACACAGACACATAGGGACACACAACTGAGAGACATACACATACAGAGTGAGAGAGAAACACAAACACTGACACACATACACAGTGATAACCAGGCACTCTCACACTGAGAGGGACGCATACACTGTGTGAGAGTAGACACACACAGTGGGTGAGATTGAAAACACCACATACAGTGACACACACACACACAGATAGAGACACACATACTGAGAAAGAAAGGCATTGCCAAAGAGAGAAACACACAGAGACACACACACACTGAGACAGACATATATACTGAGAGAGAGACACAAGCACTGAGAATCACACACAGAGGCACATAAAGGCAAACAAGCTGAGAGACATACACATGCACACTGACAGACACACATATAATGAGAGAGAGACACACACACTGAGAGGGAGGCATATGCAACCCCACTAACTGACACACACACACACTGAGAGAGAAGAACATATAGCCACACACACTGAGACACACACATATACACAGACATAAATACACAAACACACACATAGAGATACTCACTAACAGAATGAGAGACACACATCAGACACTAACACACACTGAGAGAGACACACACAACCTAACACACATGCAGTGAAAGACAGACACAAAGACACACACACAATGTGACACACACAAACTAAAAGACACACACACAAAAAGACACACACACACTGAGAGATGGACACACACAGTTGAATGAGCCACAGAAAATTAGAGAGAGATGCACACATTGAGAAATACACACACAGAGACATGCACACTGAGACACACACAGACACACTGCTAAACATACACATACAGACAGAAACACACACACATTGAGAGCGAGACATACACACACTAGTGGTGACAAACGTATACAGATATACACAATCACTGAAAGGGACACACACACAGATACACATAGACCGACACTAAGATAGAGAGACACACACACAGAGATAATCTCCAACAGTTGGAGATGTACTGAGAGCCAGACACAAACACAGACACACACTGAGAGAGAGAGATGCACACTGAGAGGCACAAACACACACAGAGTCACATACTGCTTGAGAGGCACACACACTGAGAGAAACAGACAGAGACACACAGAGATTTACACACTGAGAGAGCAACACACACACACACAGACACCTACACACTGAGAGAGAGATACACATACTGAGAGGCACACACAGACACACTGAGAGACATATATATATGCAGAAAGAGACACACACACATTAGGAGTGACACACACATTGACAGACATACACAAGTCCTGAAAAAGAGACACACACTGATACTCCCCCACACACATAAGCAGAGAAACACACACTTTGAGATAAAGAGACACACATACCGATTGAGAAACTCACACAATGAAAGACACACACACACTGAGAGGTACACACACCCTGAGCTATATACATACACAGACACACACACTAAGAGAGAGAGAAACACACTGAGAGATACAAACACACTCAGAGTCACACACTGTGTGAGGCACACACACATTGAGAGAAAAACACAGAAACACACAGAGACTTACACACTGAGAAAGTGACAGATACACACAGAGTAACACACACTGAAAGAGAGACCCACACACTGATAGGCAGGCACAGACATACTGAGAGACATACACATATGCAGAGACAGACACACACACACTGCAAAATAGACACACACACACAGAAATAGAGACACACACACTAAGAGAGAGACATGCACATCCTGAGAGAGACACACACACAGACTGTGAGACACACAAACAGGGGGACACACACTGAGAGTGTGAGACACTACCATTGAGAGAGACAAACACACAGAATCTGAGACAAACACTCACTGAGAGATACACATACTGAGAGAGCAAGACACTCATACTGAGAGACACGCACATACAGGGACACACACACATTGAGAGTGAAACACACACAATGACAGACACATACACTGAGAAGCACACACAGAGACACTGAGAGACATACATATATGGAGAGAGGTACACACACACTGAGAGAGACACACGCACACACAATGAGAGACACACATAGAGAGAGAAACACATGCACCACGAGAGAGAGACACACACCTACACTGAGAGACAAACACACAGAGACTCACACAGAGAGAAACACCAACACACGTTGAGAGACACACACATACAGAAACATACATACACTGAGAGAGAAAAAAAAATCCACACTGAGAGTGAGAGAAACATCCACACTGAGAGAGAGAAAACCACACTGAGAGACAACTCACATTTAGAGAAACACACACCCTATGGGAGAGTAGACACACACTCTGTGTAAAATTGAACACACAACATGCAGATACAGACACACATTGGGAAAGCCATACAGTCACACTGAAAAAGAGAGACATCCACAATAGGAGAAAGAAACACACAGTGAGAGACACACATACACTGAGAGGGACATACACACTTCAAGAGACACACAAACACTGAGAGACACACACAGAGCCTAAGAGATACATACTGAGATACACACTGAGAGACATACACATAGGGAGACACACACACACACTGAGAGACACACATACACTGAGAGACATATAGATATAGAAATATGCATACACACTAAGAGACACACAAATACACAGAGACATCAACACTGAAAATGAAAAACACATAATGAGAGACACACACACACACAGTGAGAGAGGCATACACACTGAGAGAGAGTCGCACACTCTGAGACATACACACATAGACACATAGAGACACACAACTGAGAGACACACATACTGAGAGACATATACTTACAGAGAGAGGGAAACACAAACACTCACGCACACACTGATAATCAGACACACACACACTGAAAGAGACACACACAGAACACAGAGACATACACATTCATAGAGCTAAGCACACACACTGAGAGAGTCACACACATTGAGAGAGACAAACACACTGAGTGACATACACACTGAATGACACAAAGAGACACACACATACACAGTGAGGCACACACAGTGAGATTCATACAAATACAGAGAGAGAGACACCCACATGCTAAGAACCAGACACACTCACAATGAAAGAGACAAACACACTGAAAGAGAGACAAAAACACACTGAGAGACACACATACTTAGAGACATACACAGAGACACAGAGTAGTGCAAGAAGGGATCTGGGCATCAACCATCCCTCACTCAACACACTGATTTTTTCACACGAGTTAATGAAATACTGAAAGCCATGGGAAAGAGAGTTATCCAAAGTGAACAATTAGTTAATGGCATCTTGTTACTTGAACTAACTCAATTCTTGATTAGCCAGTGTGAAAGTGTGATCAGAGTCAATAAAATCTTGAAGGCTTCATTTGCCAGTCTTAGATGAAAGAAGGAAAATGAATGAGCAAGCAGATAACTGAGGGAGGTAGAAAAGTTAAATTAATGTAGCAATTTTATATTACTCTATAGATTACTCTCTATATAGAGTAATATATTTTCTATATAATTCTATAAAATTTCTAATACATTTTATATATAAAATTTCTAATAAATAATATATATATTATGCATATATAATCTATATATTATATCTCTATCAATAACAGTATACATATAACTGTATCTTCTATTTATATCTGCACCTCTGTTTAGGCACCTGTCTATCTATGTGTCTATATGCAGAGAAAAGGATGAAAGCAAATGATACCACCAATTTGAAATGGCATATTATGCCTGAGGAGTGGACTTAGGGGTGAATTCTATTTCCTTCATAAATCATATTTGTCATCAATTTTATTACACTCAAGGTTTATTTTTTTCTACAATTTGACCAAAGACTTAACAGTAGAAGCTAGGTTAAATTAGAATACTCCATCATAGATTATCAGGGGAAAGTAGAATGCTTCTTCTTAGTTAACTTCTGGAAGGCCACCTTTGAGCATTCGTTAAGCGTTGTTGGTACATTGTAATAAGTAAGAAAGTTGATGTGATGGTCTATAGAAAAAAGAGTCTCGTGTGAATTCGTGTGTCGTGGATGAGAATGGAAAGGTGTCAATGTTAATCCTGTCGCTG
>JAJUWZ010004236.1:1192468-1202682 GCA_021462335.1 Ovibos moschatus | reverse complement strand
CCTTGTTTTTTTTTTTTTTTTAATTTTTTTTTTATTTTAAAATCTTTAATTCTTACATGTGTTCCCAAACATGAACCCCCCACCCTCCTCCCTCCCCATAACATCTCTGTGGGTCATCCCCATGCACCAGCCCCAAGCATGCTGTATCCTGCGTCAGACATAGACTGGCAATTCGATTCTTACATGATAGTATACATGATAGAATGCCATTCTCCCAAATCATCCCACCCTCTCCCTCTCCCTCTGAGTCCAAAAGTCCGTTATACACAGCTGTGTCTTTTTTCCTGTCTTGCATACAGGATCGTCATTGCCATCTTTCTAAATTCCATATATATGTGTTAGTATACTGTATTGGTGTTTTTCTTTCTGGCTTACTTCACTCTGTATAATCGGCTCCAGTTTCATCCATCTCATCAGAACTGACTCAAATGAATTCTTTTTAACGGCTGAGTAATACTCCATTGTGTATATGTACCACAGCTTTCTTATCCATTCATCTGCTGATGGACATCTAGGTTGTTTCCATGTCCTGGCTATTATAAACAGTGCTGCGATGAACATTGGGGTACATGTGTCTCTTTCAATTCTGGTTTCCTCGGTGTGTATGCCCAGCAGTGGGATTGCTGGGTCATAAGGTAGTTCTATTTGCAATTTTTTAAGGAATCTCCACACTGTTCTCCATAGTGGTTGTACTAGTTTGCATTCCCACCAACAGTGTAGGAGGGTTCCCTTTTCTCCACACCCTCTCCAGCATTTATTGCTTGCAGATATCCTCTTTTTTTTTTTTTTTTTTCTTTTACCCTCATTTCTGATCCTTTCTTAGCATCCATGGACTCTATTTGGGAAACTAAGAACTAGTGTCAGGAAGCCAGCAAATGGAGATATTGAGCTGCCTTGGTGAATGTCAGCCAGGCCCTTCTTCACAAAAACAGTGATTCCAACTTTAGTAGGGTTGAGAGCAGCCTGGAGAATAAATTTAAAATGTAGCTTCCCAGTACCCACCCATGGAACTGTTTCTGTAGGCCTTGCATAGGGCCAAGGACACTGGATTATTTATTTATTTGACTGTGCCAAGGCTTTGTTGTGATATTCCTTGAGACATGTGAGATTCTTAGTTGGGGCATATGAGCTCTTAGTTGTGATATGAGATCTAGTTCCCTGATTATGTATCAAACCTGGGCCCACTGCATTAGGAGTACAAAGCGTTAGCCAGTGGACCACCAGGGAAGTCCCTGGGAATCTGGATTTTAACACACCCACTACTTTGTGATTTGCAGGCAGGCTAGTGCATGCTCCACACCTTGAGAAACGCTGATGTAAATGGTAATTGTACTCCAGGTGGGCATGTATGGAAATGTTAAGAGAAAGGGTGTAAGTCAAGAAGGGAGCAAAGTGAAGATGAGTTCTGGAGAGGCCCACCATCTAAGTTCCCACCCATGTTGGGGCAGACAGAGGCACCAAAGATACTGAGAAGTGGCCATATGAACAAGAGGATAACCAGAGAATGTGTACTTATGGAAGCCAAATGAACACAGAAAGAGGGCAAGGATAGCAAGAGGCAGTTCTTGTTGATGAATCCTGCTGCAAATCAAAAGAGATGAAGACCACATCCACTCACTTTGGCCACACAGAAGTCACTGGCAACTTTCAGGTGAGTGGCATTTGAAGAGTTGTGGGAGCACATGTTGTGCTGGCTTCCAGTAGGTCACAGAGAATATGAGAGAGGAGGAAATTGAGGCAATAAGTGTAGACATGTCTTGATAGACCTTTGACTGCTAAGAGAAGGAGAGTGAAGGGGTGGGTGGGTTGATTGAAACCAGAGACAAGAGATTCTCCTTCAAGTTGAAGGAGATTTGAATATGTGCAAAGGCTAGTGGGAGCAGTGAGAAAGAGAAAGAGGGCCTCAAGTTAGAGGATAGAGAGACACTGGATAAAATAGTGGATACTGCAAGGTTCCTGGAAGACAGGAAACCATGGGCCCTAGAACACAGTGGCAAGGCCCTCTCTCCTCAGACAGGGTGACAGTTTGGGACAGATGCAGGTGGCCTGTTGGTTTGAGAGCAGTGGGTGCTGGGCTTTCCATCTGAACCATTTTTCTCAGAAAAATAGGGAGTGATCTGCTGAGCATGCCAGGGGAGTTCTGAGGGGAAGAAACATAATTAAAGGTGGAGTGTAGTGGAAAAGGTCGAAAATGGCAAGTGGAAAAAGCGGGTTGGCCAGATGCAAATGGGATAACTAGGAAGCAATTAGAGGGCCTGGTTGAGGCTGTCAGTCATCAATCCACGGTGCTAATTCTTGGCCATCTTAGGTAATTTTCTCCATGGTGGCAGGGGCCAGCAAAAGGAAAGAGAACTGGGTTTTCAGAAAAGTAGGATTTTACCTGAAAGCCAGGGGCTTCCCAGCAGGTTATAGGGAAGGGACTGACTGAGATGTTGGACCTTCACTCATGAGAAGCTAGGTGGTCTCCTTGACAGAGGATAAGGAAAAGATCCACTGGATTGGGTGTTCTGATGAGACTGTAAATGGATGCAGTGGGGACACAAGAGTAAACAGGAACTAGAAGGATAGGAGGCAGTGGTTCAAGTGCATGATATATGAAGGGCAGATTTTTAAGATGGAGCAACTTCAGGTTCAGCCTTCAAAGCTGATGGAGTTTAAACAGACTACAGGAACAGGTCAGTTTTGATGAGGACATTTAAGGATCTGAGAGGCCAGAGAATATGGAACAAAATTGGGGTGAGAACATGTTCCAAAGTGCTGAGTGAGTGAACACAGGTGACTGACAACAGACAGATAGGAAGGCTGCTTCAGAGATCTTCTTTGAAGATTAACTGCAAATTATGATTTTGGATCTTTTAAATCCAGCTGTTATATTGGACACTTGCTAAAATATAAGTTAGCTGTGCATCATCTTGTCTCTTGTTAGGATCTTTCAACATCATCAAGTTGTTAGTTCTCCCTGAGATTACTTACAGATTTAATGCAATCCCAGACAAATGCCAACAATCTTCCCTCCCCTCTCAGAGGTATCAAGATGATAGAATAGGAAAAAAGAAAAGTAAAAAAGCACGAAAACTGCAAAAACACCCAAAGCGAAGAGCTTTACATGAGAACTGATCAACTAGATATTACAGGATAGTCTAATGTCTCTATTGTGATGTTGGACCACAAGTAGACAGACTATCCAGTGGAATGTAATGAAAAGTACAGACTAGGCCAAATAAAATACAGAAATCTATTATATGAAAAAGGTGGTATTTCAATCAGTGTGGGCAAAGATGAATATCTTTGCTAAATGATATGATTGTGAGGAAATTATGTACTATTTAATTAGTGAATATGTCAAGTCTGAATGTCAACATGAAGGGAAATAAAGAGTTGGATCTCTATATGATGTCAGCAAAAAAACACCAGTTTTTCTAGGAACACTGATACAAAAATGAAAAGTAAACCTTAAAAACATCAAACTAGAATTATGGAGAAAATATTATGATGCTAGAGTTAAGATAAAGCTCTTTTAACTGGCAAAGGAAAACACACATATAAAGATTAATATCCAAACATAACAGCAACTTCTATGAATTTATAACAAAACCTTTTTCTACCAAAGGGAAAACTGAAAAAAAAAAAAAATCCCCATGTGACACTTGTCACTGAGAACAATTTGAAATGACCAATCAGCATAAAATTTTATATTAAAAAAAATGGAGCTCAACCTTATGAAAGTTGAGTAATATGCAGAAGAGTAATTCTCCCTGATGCAATTTTACACCCACTAGAGTGGCAACAGGCAAGAAACTCGATTCCAGCAAGTATTTGGTGAGGACACGGAACAATGGGACTCAATCTGCAGGTGGAGGCAGAAGATGGAGATGATTTCCCTGCACTCAGTGAGCCTATGACCTAGTCATTCCATTCCCTTAAACACCAAAATGCGTTTTGCACGAGGGCTAGATGCCAGAACAATGCTTGCATCTGTGCTCTGAAAGGCTCTCATGTAGAAACCATGCATATGTCCAGGGACAAGGAGAAAAATGGAGGGAGAAAAGGAAGCGTGGCTCTACAAGGGTATATGACAGCTCAGGGAAAGAGAAAGCTTGGTGGAGACAGGTTACACTGTGGATACTCATTGATACTGCCACAATGATGAGTGACGCAAAGAGAAAGTGGCAGAAGAACACGGAGAACCTGATACAATTGATGGTAATTTGCAGACAACATAAGTAAGCAAGGCTATTTAAGGATTAGATAACACTGACTTGAAAAAAAAAAAAAAAGAAAAGGAAAGGAAAGGAAAATCCAAATCTGAATATGGGGGGATGTGGTTTGTACAAGACATCCTGAATTATGGGTCTTCATCTGCAAGGGGAAGGGCGTGAGAACAACGGAAATCAGTAGAGTGACTAGGAGTTGGTAAAAGCTCCTTCATCATGTGGGCGGAGGCTGAAGCACCTGTTCCTCACTCCCCTGGCCTTCTGTGATTTCCCAGGAAAACGGCCCGCAGGGGCAATGTCCTCTGCAGGCAGAACCTAGAGAGCTGCAGCGTGGGTCCTCAGCCTGATCACTTCCCCGCTGGAGGGCAGTTTTGCCTGGGGCGGGGCTAGGTCCAGGCTCCGCCTCCCGTAGGCACCTCTCAGGAGAGGCTGGGTGCTTTCTGACTGTCCTGAGGTCCTGAGAGTAGTGCCGCATGTGCCGTGTGAGGTTCGCAGTTTGGAGATCAAGGTGGCGAGTTCACCCTGTGTGGATGAAGGATGGAAGGAGAGAGGTAGAGGCAGAGGGATCCAAGAAGCGGACAGAGGGACCCTCAGGAAGGCTGGCGGCACCACATGACCTTGAGCAGGGATGGGGGAATGGTGGCGCTGTCTTCTCAGACATGAAGGAACCAGTGTGGGGCTGTGGCAACAAGCTGACCTCTGATGCAATGTCCCCAAGGCTTCCCCTCAGGCTCCAGCAGGGCAGAAGGAGGACTCCTAGGGCTGGGCCAGAAGGCAGGGTTTGGGGAGTGCTGTCAGTCCCCACATCCCAGTAGGGTCTCATAGGGTGTGCACGCATCATCTACCCAGGTATATCCTTCCTGCCCTGCCACTGCACAGGATGAGCCAGTGCCCTGAGGTCATCATAGGGTCCAGATGGTGTATCAGGAAAGCCCTCAACCCTACTGTGCCCAGACAGGTGCTGAATGGTTTATTCCTCATCTAAATAAAGGGACACTTAGCTTTGTTCTGCCTGTGGTTGGGCCTCCCCACTAGGCACAGGATCCCTCGGGATGTGAGGCACAGAGGGCAGTATCTATCCCCACGTGGGGTCCTGACACTCGGTCCCCAGAGGGTCATGGCACTCATGTGTTCGTGGGCAGAGCGGGGCTGTGAGGAGCAGTGCAGGAGCCAGTCCTCCATTCGCAGTGCTGCGGGGAGGGGGTCACGATCAATAGATGCTTCATCAGCTCCTGGTCCAACAGGAGACAGGCGGATGCACATACCCTGATCCACTACAGAGGACCAGTTCTGGCATCTCATTGACCCTGGGGCCATCTGTGTCTTTACATTTGTGTTTTCAGGGGTGCAGGTGTGTTGTCTGTACCTTGGAAGACATGAGTGGATGCAGATGTGTGAGAGGAACTGTCTCAGGAGGGCTGAGGATGCCCTGATGGAGGCTCAGGATATAGCAGCCTGCGACTCTGGGAGTCAGGATAGAAGAGAGCTGAGTGAGCCAGAGAGTGTTTGCCAAGGTATGGTCTGTCTGAACTCTTTGCAGATCACAGCACATGGGTGAGGGCAGGGGTACGGGTTCAGGCAGTAACCCTGTCCCTTGGGTCACTGCCTTCCTGTCTTCCACACAGTAAGCAGGGAAAGCTATGTGTGTGCCAGGCTGTGTCATGTACCAGAGACTGCCCAATTTGGCCTCATATCCCAAACTGGGACTGCCCTATAAGCTTCCTTAGCAGCTCTCCTTCAAAGCAGCTTGCACATCCTTCTTTCCAAATAATATCCCAGAGTGCTGCATTCTGATTCCCTGTTGGTAAACCCTGAAAGTCTTGTAATACTGTCTCCAAAAAGTGGTCCTGGTCTAACTTTATCTGACCAAACCTAACTTCATCTGACCTGTGCATGCATGATTCCTTGAGATGTCTGCTTTAAGAAGCTTTTGGTGGTGAAAACCCTGACATTTTTCACAGTGAGGCTGTTTCTTCAGGAAACCTGACCAAAATGCCATAGATTAATTTTAAAATGTTTTCCATTTTTATTTCCATGCTGAAAACATCTCAGTGATTGAAGCCCTCAGAGGGAAACATCCCTTTGCAGAAACACTTCAAGAAGATTTGTGGTAATGTTTTATACCAATTTTTACCTGTTAGTTAAAGTCAGCTTGGCTCATGTAACAAGTATTGTCTGTGAAATCCCTGAGTGGGGGATTTCTTTCATAACAAGTATGGTCTTTTAGGTTATCCTTATTGAATAATATTTGATGTAAATTATTCACAGGAATGAAATACAAAAGATGCTGGAAGAATTTAGAACTATGTTTGAGTGATATTTATAATTAATGAAAATTGTTTTAAACCATGTAGCTTTGATAAATTTAGATCTTAAATCAATAGATTATAAGACTTCTCAGATACAGGATTTTATGCAACTATTCAGTGTGATTTGATTTATAGGTTTTGTAGGTATTGTGGATAGTGAAAATGGTACTAACATTGTTGATGAACCAAAAAATGATGCTTTTATTTTGTGCATGTGTACACTGAATGGACTGTGTAAGTAAATGGATAAGATAGTTTGTACCTGTTTTGTGTGCACACCTAAAGGGACATATAAGTTTTTCAGGTCAATTTTATTATTACTATTTTAAATGTATTTATTTTAATTGGTGGCTAATTACTTTACAGTATTGTAGAGGTTTTTGCCATACATTGACATGAATCAGCCATGGGTGTACATCTGTTCCCCATCCTGAACACCCCTCCCACCTCTCTCCCCATCGCATCCCTCAGGGTCATCTCAGTGCACCAGCCCTGAGCACCCTATCTCATGCATCGAACTTGGACTGATGATCTGTTTCACATATGGTAATATATCTGCTTCAATGGTATTCCCTCAAATCATCCCACCCTCGCCTTCTCCCACAGAATCCGAAAGACTATTCTATACAGTTATGTCTCTTTTGCTGTCTCACATATAGGGTCATCATTAGCATATTTCTAAATTCCATATACATGCATTAATATACTGTATTGGTGTTTTCCTTTCTGACTTATTTCATTGTTTATAATAGGCTCCAGTTTCACCCACCTCATTAAAACTGATTCACATGTATTCTTTTTAGTGGATGAGTAATATTCCATTGTGTGTATGTACCACATTGTTCTTGTCCATTTGTCTCCCTATGGACATCTAGGTTGCTTCCAGGTCCTGGCTATTGTAAACTGCTGTGATGAACATTGAGGTATACGTGTCCCTTTCAACTCTGGTTTCCTCAGTGTATATGCCCAGCAGTGGGATTGCTGGGTCATATGGCAGTTCTATTTTCACTTTTTTTAGGAATCTCCACACTGTTCTCCATAGTGGCTGTACTAGTTTGCATTCTCACCAACAGTGTAAGAGAGTTCCCTTTTCTCTGCACCATCTCCAGCATTTACTCTTTTTACACTTTTGGAGAGCAGCCATTCTGATTGGCGTGAAATGGTACCTCATTGTGGTTTTCATTTGCATTTCTCTGATAAGGATTGATGTTGAGCATCTTTTCATGTGTTTGTTAGCCACAAGTATGTCTTCTCTGGAAAAATATGTTTAGTTCTTTGGCCCACTTTTTGATTGGGTCGTTTATTTTTCTAGAATTAAGCTTCAGGAGTAGCTTGTATTTTTTCAACATTAATTCTTTGTCAGTTGCTTCATTTGTTATTTTCTCCCATTCTGAAGGCTTCTTTTCATCTTGCTTATAGTTCCTTTCATTGTGTAAAAGATTTTAAGTTTAATTAGGTCCCATTTGTTTATTTTTCCTTTTATTTCCACTACTCTGGGAGGTGGGTCATAGAGGATCCTGCTGTGAATTATGTCAGAGAGTGTTTTTCCTATGTTTTCCTCTAAGAGCTTTATAGTTTCTGGTCTTATATTTAAATCTATAAACCATTTGGAGTTTATACTTGTGTATGTTGTTAGAAAGTGTTCTAATTTCATTCTTTTACAAGTGGTTGACCAGTTTCCCCAGCACCAGTTATTAAAGATATTGTATTTTCATTGTATATTCTTGCCTCTTTTGTCAAAAATTAGGCATGCATAGGTGCATAGATTTATCTCTGGGCTTTCTATTTTGTTCCATTGATATATATTTCTGTCTTTGTGGCAGTACCATACTCTCTTGATGACTATATCTTTGTAGTACAGCCTGAAGTCAGGAAGGTTGATTTCTCCAGTTTCATTCTTTCTCATGATTGCTTTGGTTATTTGAGGTTTATCGTATTTGATACATTATGAAATTATTTGTTCTAGTTCTCTGAAAAAAATATTGTTGGTAGCTTGATAGGGATTGTATTGAATTCTGGATTGCTTTGGGTAGTATACTCATTTTCTCTATATTGATTCTGCTGATCCATGAACATGTTATATTTCTCCATCTTTTTCTGTCATCTTTGATTTCTTTCTTTAGTGTTTTATAGTTTTCTATATATAGGTCTTGTTTTTTTAGGTAGATATATTCCTAAGTATTTTATTCTTTTCACTGGAATGGCAAATGGAATTGCTTCTTTAATTTATCTTTCTGTTTTCTCATTATTAGTGTATAGGAATGCAAGGGATTTCTGTGTGTTGATTTTATATCCTGCAACTTTACTATATTCATTGATTAGCTCTAGTAATTTTCTGGTGGAGTCTTTAGGGTTTTCTATGTAGAGGATCATATCATCTGGAAACAGTGAGAGTTTTACTTCTTTTCCAATCTGAATTCCTTTTATTTATTTTTCTTCTCTGATTGTTGTGGCTAAAACTTCCAAAACTATGTTGAATAGTAGTGGTGAGAGTGGGCACGCTTTTCTTGTTCCTGACTTTAGGTTAAATGCTTTCAATTAATTTTTCACCATTGAGGATAATGTTTGCTGTGGGTTTCTCATATATAGCTTTTATTATGTTGAGGCATGTTCCTTCTATTCCTGCTTTCTGGAGGGTTCTTATCATGAGTGGATGTTGATTTTTGTCTGATGCTTTCTCTGCATCTATTGAGATAATCATATGGTTTTTAATCTTTCAATTTGTTAATGTGGTTTTTTACATTGATTGATTTGCAGATATTGAAAAACTCTTGGATCCCTGGGATAAAGCCCACTTGGTAATGATGTGTGATGTTTTTAATATGTTGTTGGATTCTGTTTTCTAGGATTTTGTTAAGGATTTTTGCATCTATGTTCAGCAGCGATATTGGCCTGTAGTTAGTTTGTTAGTTTGTTTGTTTGTTTTTGTGGCATCTTTGTTTGGTTTGGTATTAGGGTGATGGTGGCTTCATAGAATGAGTTTGGCAGTTTTCCTTCCTCTGCAATTTTCTGGAAGAGTTTGAGTAGGATATGTGTTAGCTCTTCTCTAAATTTTTGCTGGAATTAATCTCTAAAGCTGTCTGGTCCTGGGCTTTTTTTGCTGGAAGATTTCTGATTACAGTTTCAATTCCTGTGCTTGTGATGGGTCTGTTAATGCTTTTTATTTCTTCCTGGCTCAGTTTTGTAAAGTTGCACTTTTCTAAGAATTTGTCCATTTCTTGCAAATTGTCCATTTTATTGGCATATAATTTCTGATAGTAATCTCTTATCATCCTTTGTATTTGTGTAGTGTCTATTGTGATTATTCCATTTTCGTTTCTAATTTTGTTGATTTGATGCTTCTCCCTTTGTTTCTTGATGCATCTGACTAATGGTTTGTCTATTTTATTTATCTTCTCAAAGAACCAGCTTTTAACTTTGTTGAGTTTTGCTATATTCTCTTTTGTAATTGTCTCTAACCTAATTTTAAAGAATTATTTCCTTTTTCTAACCCGGGGCTTCTTTATTTCTTCCTTTTTAAGTTGCTTTAGGTGTACAGTTATTTATTTGACATTTTTCTTGCTTCTGGAGGTAAGCTTGTATTGCTATGCACCTTACCGTTAGCACTACTTTTGCTGAGTCCCATAGGTTTTGGGTTGTTGCATTTTCATTTCCACTTGTTTCTATGCATATTTGATTTCTTTTTTTTTTT
>JAJUWZ010004236.1:1167807-1192417 GCA_021462335.1 Ovibos moschatus | reverse complement strand
TGGCATATCTATGGCAAGTTTAGTCTCCATATGTTAGTATTTTTAATAGTTTCTTTTTTTTTTTTTTTCCCTGTAGTTGACATCTACTTCTTACTGCATTTTGATCAGAAAAGAAGCTTGGAATGATTTCAGTTTTTTTTTTTTTTTTTTAATTTCAGATAAATTTTAAATAGTCTTTATTTAGTTACTTCTCCTGACTTTCTCATGTTGTTTTCTTTGGTGTAACAGCAGAAATGAAATCCTTTCTTGTTTTTGTTGTTATTTAGACATTTATAATCTGTGTCAGATAAAATAAGAGACAACTCTCCTAGCTAGTGAGAGATGTATAAGCATGTTCCCAGACTCAAAAGTTTTATACTGTTCTTTCAGATACTATTTACCCTATCTGTTTTAGAGGGAAGTACATTTAGGAAAGCATTTGGGGGCAATTTGTGACCCTTTGATAGAGATCATTATCACAGGCAAGTATGCTGTGAATGCTTTTCTCTGTTTCACTGGGACAAGGTGCATGTTTTGTGAGCTGCCTGGTGAACCACTTATTGTATATATATGTATATAATATTTATTATATTACAGATACTTCATTATTACCTAAAGATAACTATTGATTGTAGACCCAAAAGTCAAAACATGTGATTTGCAAAGCTTATCTTGAAGTATTAAAACTTTGTGAAATGCAGCACTTATGGATAAAAGCATTATTTGCAAAGCACAGGAAATATATATATTTTAATGTTCCTGGACTGCTTACTCGAAAACTGTGTTTATATACTCATGGTCTGTGTCTCCTTTAGTGAAGTACAGTTAAAAGCATCACTAAATAAATTGCTTGAAAAAATCAGTTCCTTAAGGTGCAGTATAGTGATTTTTATCCATTTGAAAGATACTTTCATGAAGGATTATTTTCTCCATTTTTCTGCAACACATTCTAATGGTAATCCATCTAAACGTGTCCCTTGAACTACAAGATATTTTTCACAGTTAGAAAAACTTGTCTTTTCACTGTTTTCTGATGACGAATGAATGAAAAGTTTTCTCTTGAGATACTTTATACACGTTTTAAAACTTGGAAAACGCTTTGATTGTTGTCACTTTTCCAGTATCTCTAAATTAAAAGGTGGTCTGTGCTTAGAAAAATTAGAATTGTGATACTATTACTGGGAAGGTTTTCCAGAGAAAAGTGAGCAAATCTTGCTGCTTGAAATGGTGTCTGTATTACAGATTTTAAGTGTCTTTGCATATTGCTGAAGCAGCATTCACCTGTATTGAATTGAATGTATTGGAACAAAATAATTTTCAACATTTGACTTTAATTAGTAAATAGTTTTTATATAATTGACGTGAAACAGGCTCTTCTTGGAAAAAAAAAAAAAAAAAAACCTTTGAGATGAACACAAACAGTTTAGTTCAGTTCAGTTGCTCCGTCGTGTCTGACTCTTTGCGACCCCATGAATTGCAGCACACCATGCCTCCCTGTCCAACACCAACTCCTGGAGTTCACTCAGATTCATGTCCATTGAGTCAGTGATGTCATCCAGCCATCTCATCCTCTGTAGTCGCCTTCTCCTACTGCCCCCAATCCCTCCCAGCATCAGAATCTTTTCCAATGAGTCAAATCTTTGCATGAGGTGGCCAAAGTACTTGTGTTGCAGCTTTAGCATCATTCCTTCCAAAGAAATCCCAGGGCTGATCTCCTTCAGAATGGACTGGTTGGATCTCCTTGCAGTTCAAGGGACACTCAAGATTCTTCTCCAAAACCAATATGGCATAGGAACCTGGAATGTCAGGTCCATGAATCAAAGCAAATTGGAAGTGTTCAAACAGGAGAAGGCAAGAGTGAACGTCGACATTCTAGGAATTAGAGAACTAAAATGGACTGGAATGTGGGATTTAACTCAGATGACCATTATATCTACTGCTGTGGGCAGGAATCCCTTAGAAGAAATGGAGTAGCCATCATGGTCAACAAAACAGTCCAAAATTCAGTACTTGAATGCAATTTCAAATTTGACATAATGATCCCTGTTCAATTCTAAGGCAAAACATTCAATATCATGTTAATCCAGGCCTATGCACCAAAAAGTAACACTGAAGAAGCTGAAGTTGTGTTGTTCTATGAATACCTACAAGACCTTTTAGAAATAACATCCACAAAAGATGTCCTTTCCATTTTAGGGGACGGGGATGCAAAAGGAGGAAATCAAGAAACACCTGGAGTAACAGGCAAATTTGGCCTTGGAGTGCTGAAGGAAGCAGGACAAAGGCTGATAGAGTTTTGGCAAGAGAACACACTAGTCATAGCAAACATCCTCTTCCAAAAAAAAAAAAAAGAGAAGACTACACATGGACATCACCAGATGGTCAACACCGAAATCAGATTGACTGTATTCTTTGCAGCCAAAGGAGATATTCTATATAGTCAGCAAAAACAAGACCAGGAGTGGACTGTGGCTCAGATCATGAAATCCTTATTGCCAAATTCATACTTAAATTTAAAAAGTATGGAAAACCATTAGACCATTCAGGTATGATGTAAATCAAATCCCTTGTGATTACACAGTGGAAGTGAGAAATAGATTTAAGGGACTAGATGTGATAGAGTGGCTGGTTAACTATGGATGGAGATTCATGACATTGTATAGGAGACAGGGATCAAGACCGTCCCCATGGAAAAGAAATTCAAAAATACAAAATGGCTGTCTGAGGAGGCCTTACAAATAGCTGTGAAAAGAAAGAAGTGAAAAACAAAGGAGAAAAAGAATGATATAAGCATCTGATTGCAGAGTTCCAAAGAATAGCAAGGAGAGATAAGAAAGCCTTCCTCATTGATCAATGCAAAGAATTAGAGGAAAACAACAGAACAGAAAAGACCAGAGATCTCCTCAGGAAAATTAGAGATACAGAGGGAACATGTCATGCAACCATGGGCTCTATAAAGGACATGAATGATATGCACCTAACAGAGCAGAAGATATTAAAAAGAGGTGGCAAGAATATACAGAAGAACTGTACAAAAAAGAGCTTCGTGACCCAGATAATTACAATGGTGTGATGACTCATATAGAGCCAGACATCCTGATATGTGACGTCAAGTGGGCCTTAGAAAGCATCGCTATGAACAAAGCTAGTGGAGGTGATGGAATTCCAGTTGAACCATTTCAAGTCCTGAAAGATGATATTGAGAAAGTGCTGCATTCAGTATGCCAGCAAATTTGGAAAACCCAGCTGTGACCATAGGACTGGAAAAGGTCAGTTTTCATTCCAATCCCAAAGAAAGGCAATGCCAAATAATGCTCAAATACCGCATAATTGCACTCATCTCGCATACTAGTAATATAATGCTCAAAATTTCCGAGCCAGACTTCAGCAGTATGTGAACTAGGAACTTCCAGATGTCCAAGCTGGTTTTAGAAAAGTCAGAGAAACCAGATATCTAATTGCCAACATCTGTTGGATCATGGAAAAAGCAAGAGAGTACCAGAAAAAATGTATATTTCTGCTTTATTGACTATGCCAAAACCTTTGACTGTGGATCACAATAAACTGTAGAAGATTCTGAAAGAGATGGGAATACCAGGCTACCTGACCTGCTTCCTGAGCAACCTATATGCAGGTCAGGAAGCAAAAGTTAGAACTGGACATGGAACAACAGACTGGTTCAAAATAGGAAAAGGAGTATGCCAAGGCTGTATATTGTCACCCTGCTTATTTAACTTCTATGCAGAGTACATCATGAGAAACACTGGGCTGGAAGAAGCACAAGCTGAAATCAAGATTGCTAGGGGAACTATCAATAACCTCAGATATGCAGATGACACCACCCTTATGGCAGAAAGTGAAGAGGAACTCAAAAGCCTCTTGATGAAAGTGAAAGAGGAGAGTGAAAAAGTTGGCTTAAAGTTCAACATTGAGAAAATGAAGATGATAGCATCTGGTCCCATCACTTCATGGGAAATAGAGGGGGAAACAATGGAAACTGTGTCAGACTTTATTTTTTTAGGCTCCAAAATCACTGCAGAGGGTGACTGCAACTTTAAAATTAAAAGACACTTACTCCTTGGAAGGAAAGTAATGATCAACCTAGATAGAATATTCAAAAGCAGAGATATGACTTTGCCAACAAATGTCCATCTAGTCAAGGACATTCCCCCCCAACCCCCACCCCTACCAGTGGACATGTATGGATGTGAGAGTTGGATTGTGAAGCAAACTGAGCACTGAAGAATTGATGCTTTTAAACTGTGGTGTTGGAGAAGACTCTTGAGAGCCCCTTTGTCTGCAGGGAAGTCCAACCAGTCCATCCGAAAGGAAATTAGTCCTGGTTGTTTATTGGAAGGACTGATGGTAAAAGGTGAAACTCCAATACTTTGGCCAACTCATGCAAATAGTTGACTCACTGGAAAAGAGCCTGATGCTGGGAGGGATTGGGGGCAGGAAGAGAAGGGGGTGACAGAGGATGTGATGGCTGGATGGCATCACCATCACAATGAACATGAATTTGTGTGAACTCCGGGAGTTGGTGATGGACAGGGAGGCCTGGCATGCTGCTATTCATGGGTTCACAAGGAATTACGCATGTCTGAGCAACTGAACTAAACTGAACTGAGGACAGTATAAATACCCACACCATGTTGAATAAAACACCTTTGCTCCATCAGAACTTTGTTTCCCATTTCTTGCTTTGTCTCTGTCTCTGTCTCTCTCTCTCCATGTCTCTCTCTCTCTCTCCATGTCTCTCTCTCTCTCTCAGGCTAATTCTCTGGATCACAGAGGCTCACTGGGCTCACTCTCTGCCGGGCTTCTAAGACCCTCTCAAGAAGGTACTCTGTGCCTTCACCCCTTTGTTCCTTCTTGAGCAGTGCAAGCCCTGCACCAGGGGCTATATTGGCTTTCTGGATAAAGCAAGGGTAATCAACCTCTTTTTATCTCCCTTACTTTCTTATCGTTGACTCTAGACCACCAGATTCCTTTTGAACTGTGGTGTTCGAGAAGACTCTTGAGAGTCCCTTGGGCTGCAGGGAGGTCCAACCAGTCCATTCTAAAGGACCATTAAAGGACCTCAAAAAGTGGTGCCCAGAACAGGTACCTGGTACAGGTGGCAGATTTGGACAGAGTGACCCTAAGGGCCTATTGAGTCAGGTAAGTACTAAGACATGGGTCAAACTGCTGGAAAGCCGCATCACTTTTCTACTTTCAGTTCAGTTCAGTTCAGTTCAGTCGCTTAGTCGTGTCCGACTCTGCGACCCCATGAATCGCAGCACACCAGGCCTCCCTGTCCATCACCAACTCCCGGAATTCACTCAGATTCACGTCCATCGAGTCAGTGATGCCATCCAACCATCTCATCCTCTGTCGTCTCCTTCTCCTTCTACCCCCAATCCCTCCCAGCATCAAAGTCTTTTCCAGTGAATCAATTCTTTGCATGAGGTGGCCAAAATACTGGAGTTTCAGCTTTAGCATCATTCCTTCGAAACAATTCCCAGGGCTGATCTCCTTCAGAATGGACTGGTTGGATCTTCTTGCAATCTGAGGGACTCTCAAGAGTCTTCTCCAACACCACAGTTCTACTTTACTTCACCACTTATATAAAGTTCAGGGATTTTGATTTTCGCGTCAGCGAATGGAGGCTTGCCTTCATACAGTGGTTGAATGTAACCCTTGGTTCGCTGATGAAGGTAGTTTTGATTTAGAAATCTGGCACTGGGGCAAAGAGAATGTTGAACATGCTGCCAGACAGAGAAAAATATCCCAATAGATGTTTTGCCCAATGGGCTCTCATTGAAACTTTGATTTGCCATTAGCCCTCATAATATTTGGCAACAGGCAGAACACTTATTACATGAATATGGATTAGATGATGAAATCTTACAAAAGGCCCAATTAGAAAAACATAAAATATTTCAGTATTTTCCTACAAGCCCTTCCCTGAATGCTCTAAACATTCCTCCCTTGTCAATGGGAACAAATCTCAAAATCTTTCCCTTGCTAGAACCTAATGATTCTGGCAAGGAATCCCCTAACACACAGTTTGTTGTGATTCACACAAAGTATTTGACATAGCCAATAAAGCAGAAGTAGATTTTTTTTTTTTTTCTGGAAATCTCTTGCTTTTTCAATCATCCAGCAGATACTGACAATTTGATCTCTGGTTCCTCGTCCTTTACTCTTTTTTTTATTATTTATTTATTTATTAATATAATTTGATTTATTTTAGTTGGAGGCTAATTACTTTACAATATTGTATTGGTTTTACCATACATTGACATGATTCCACCACCGGTGTACGTGTGTTCCCCATCCTCAACACCCTTTCCATATCTCTCCACATAGCATCCCTCTAAGTCATCCCAGCGCACCAGCCTCAGGCAATCTGTATCATGCATAGAACCTGGACTGATGATTCATTTCACATATGACAATATACATGTTTCAATGCCATTCTTACAAATCATCCCACCCTCACCCTATCCCACAGAGTCCAAAAGACTGTTCTATACATCTGTGTCTATTTTGCTGTCTCTCATACAGTTATCATTACCATCTTTCTAAATTCCATATATATGCAGTAGCATACTGAATTGGCGTTTTTCTTTTTGGCTTACTTCACTCTGTAAAATAGGCTCCAGTTTAATCCACCTCGTTAGACCTGATTCAAATGTATTCTTTTTAATGGCTGAGTAGTACTCCATTGTGTATACATACCACAGCTTTCTTATCCATTCCTCTGCTGATGGACATCTAGGTTGCTTCCAGGTCCTGGATATTGTAAACAGTGCTGTGATGAACATTAGGGTACACATGTCTTTCAGTTCTGGTTTCCTAAGTGTGTATGCCCAGCAGTGGGATTGCTGCATTATGACTCAGCAATATTAGTTTTTTTCCCAAGTTTTTAAGGAATGTCCACACTGTTCTCCATAGTGGCTTTACTAGTTTGCATTCCCACCAACAGTGTAAGAGGGTTCCCTTTTCTCCACACCCTCTCCAGCATTTATTGCTTCTAGATTTTTGGGTCGCAGACATTGTAACTGGTGTGAAATGTGGTTTTGATTAACATTTCTCTGATAATGAGTGATGTTGAACATCACTTCATGTGTTTGTTAGCCATTTGTGTGTCTTCATTGGAGAAATATCTGTTTAGTTCTTTGATTGGGTCACTTATTTTTTTTCTGAAATTGAGCTGCAAGACTGGCTTGTATATTTTTGGGATTAGTTCTTTGTCTGTTGCTTCATTTGCTATTATTTTCTCCCATTCTGAAGGCTGTTTTTCACCATGCTTATAGTTGCATTTGTTGTGGAGAAGAAGCTTTTAATTTTAATTAGGTCCCATTTGTTTATTTTTGCTTTTATTTCCAATATTCTGAGAGGTGGGTCATGTCAGAGAGTGATTCATGTCAGAGAGTGTTTTGCCTATGTTCTTCTCTAGGAGTTTTATAGTTTCTAGTCTCACGTTTAGATCTTTAATCCATTTTGAGTTTATTTTTGAGTATGGTGTTAGGAACAGTGTCAGATTTTATTTTGGGGGGCTCCAAAATCACTGCACAGTGTGACTGCAGCCATGAAATTAAAAGACACTTACTCCTTGGAAGAAAAGTTATGACCAACCTAGATAGCATATTCAAAAGCAAAGACATTACTTTTCCAACAAAGGTCCGTCTAGTCGAGGCTATGGTTTTTCCAGTAGTCATGTATGGATGTGAGTGTTGGACTGTGATGGAGGCTGAGCACTGAAGAACTGATGCTTTTGAACTGCAGAGTTGGAGAAGACTCTTGAGGGTCCCTTGGACTGCAAGGAGATCCAACCAGTCCATTCTGAAGGAGATCAGCCCTGGGATTTCTTTGGAAGGAATGATGCTAAAGCTGAAGCTCCAGTACATTGGCCACCTCCTGCGAAGAGTTGACTCATTGGAAAATTCTCTGATGCTGGGAGGGATTGGGGGCAGGAGGAGAAGGGACCACAGAGGATGAGATGGCTGGATGGCATCACTGACTCGATGGACATAAATTTGAGTGAACTCTTGGAGTTGGTGATGGACAGGGAGGCCCGGCATGCTACGATTCATAGGATTGCAAAGAGTCGGACCCGACTGAGCAACTGAACTGAAATGATGGTGTTAGAAACTGTTCTAGTTTCATTCTTTTACAAGTGGTTGACTAGTTTTACCAGCACAACTTGTTTAAGACTTTGTCTTTTCTCCATTGTATATTCTTACCTTCTTTGTCAAATACATACATATATATATATATACATATATATAATTTATATTTATATATATGTATATGTATATATACATGTCTTTTGTTTCTTTAGGTAGATATATTCCTAAGTATTTTATTCTTTTTGTTGCAATGGTGAATGAAATTGTTTCCATAATTTCTCCATTTTCTCATTGTTGGTGTATAGATATGCAAGGGATTTCTGTACCCAGCAAGGATCTCATTCAAATATGAAAGAAATCAAAAGCTTTACAGAATTCAGCACCACCAAACCAGCTTTCCAACAAACGATAAAGAATCTTCTCTAGATAGGAAACACAGAAAAAGTGTATAAACTCAAACCCAAAACAACAAAATATATGGTAACAATATCATACTTATCAATACTTACCTTAAATGTAAATGGGTTGAATGCCCTAACCAAAAGACAAAGACTGCCTGGACAGGAAGTTTATTGTGTGCTTCCAGGTTTTTGTTCCCATGTCTTCTGATGTTCTCCAAATCATGCTGGGCCACTCCTCATATACTCACCCTTAGCAGGAACTGGAGATACCTCCTCCACCCCAACAATATCCAGGCATGTATCTGTCATCCTCATGAAGTGGCCAGAAAGATCACTTCACCTAGGAAGATGTCAGATTACCTACCATCTTTCTTACCTTAACAAGGGAAGAATTTCATTCAGGCCTGGAGACCCCTCACCCTGCCACCCACCCCCTGTCACCAATGCCCCAGATTACTGAGCTCAGAATCCCACTTGGTACCTGATGTGATGCACACACAGAGCCACATCTTCATTGATTGTGCTTGGAGTAATCAAAAATGATAACACCAACAAGTGGGAGATTTTCCATCGTACACATTTTATTGAAAAATAAAATTGTACAAATTCAAAATATTTACACTCTCCTGTTCCCCTCTGAAAGAGTGGAACAGTACATCTTCCACTTGCCAAGACTGGTGAGATCAGGATAGCAACTGAAATAATCTGTAAACAAGGCCTCTGGTTATATTTCCTACTGCAAATGACCACAGGGAACTCACCATAAGGGCACAGCTATTGGTAAAATATAAGCGAACTGGAGGGTGAACAATGGCTCCTACTTATTCCTTTTAGTTGAGGTACCTTTGGCAAAATGTCCACTGAAGGAAGTTCCCTGCAGCCTGAGTTTGGCCAGGGTGCAGCAATAACAATTTGTCAGGGACAGATACCTGTGGGGACATGGTATCTCATGTTAGGATACTGGAGGACAAATCCAAAGTGACAAAAGAAACAAAGGTTTAATCATCTCCATTGTAAAGTGATAGTGGGCTTTCACCCTTCCCTTTGCTTTAGAAGGTTTACTTGGAAAACCAGTCAGTTCTTTCTCTGCCTCTTTGCAATATCTGGAAATCGTTTTAGAAAGTCAGTGTATGGCAAAAGCAATGCAACATTGTAAAGTAAAATAAATAAATAAAAAGAAAAATAAAAAAAAAAAAAAAACTCAATAAGTCTCTTGCCAATTTGACAACCCAGGAATGCTGCTTTAAGGACCTGGAAGCAAAAATCCATGCAAAGCGAAAGAAGTAGATAAAGAGGGAACAACTCAAGTAGTTGAAACCAGAAACTGCTAGACCTCTGGAAAATAAGAGAAAGAAAATGATCATCAAAGCAGTGTACTAGAGTCAATAAAGCTGCAGGAGAAGATCATGAAAAGGTGAGGGTGAGCAGCATCTCAGGAGGATTACAGCATCCTCAGAAGCAAGAGGTGTCCCTTCTAAGAACTCCCTCTGGTTATGTTATTGTGCAATGGTATAAAACATTATAAACAACATTAAAAGTTGCTGCAAAAAAAGAGCAGTGGTAGCAAGGGGAAGGGCTTCTTATATCTTCTTGCTATTCTTTGGAACTCTGCATTCAATTGGGTATATCTTTCCTTTTCTCCTTTGCCTTTAGCTTCTCTTCTTTCCTCAGCTGTTTGTAAGGTCTCCTCAGAGAACCATTTTGGCTTTTTGCATTTCTTTTACTTGGAGATGATGTTGATCACTGCTTCCCATACAATGTCATGAACCTCATTATTTATCATGGCGTTATTCTCCAAAATATACTGACAGTGCATGTAAGCCAGTATAAAAGTAAAACAAAGCGCAATTAAAAAAAAAAAAAAAAAGGTAGATATAAATAGACAGAAGACATGCAGGTGGCCAAAAAGACATGAAAATATGCTCATCATCACTAATTATTACAGAAATTCACATCAAAACTTCTTGAGGTATTACTTCACATCAGTCAGACGAGTCATCAAAAATTCTACAAACAATAATTTCTGGAGAATGTGTGGAGAAAAAGGAACTCTCATGCACTGTCAATGGGCATGTAAACTGGTAGAGACACTATGATGAACAGTAGTGTAGCTCCTTAAAAACTAAAAAAAAAAAAAAAAAAAAAAAAAAAAAAAAAAAAAGAATTACCGTATGACCAAGCACCTCACTGGTGGGCATATTCCTGAAGAAAACCTTAATCCCAAAAGATGCATACACTTTAATCTTCACTGCATCAGGCTTTACCATAGCCAAGATATTCAACATTTTTTTTTAATCATAGCAAAAATGGGGGAAAATGTTGAACCAAACAATCTCTAAACAGGGGATCAAATTACTAAGTATTTGTAAAAGTAAATTCTTAACGATAAGCAAACAAAGCAAGGATCAAGTATCAAAACCAAGCTGTATGTTAGCATTCAAATAGCAGAAAAAATGATTTGATACTAAAGGAAGAAGCACACCCTCATCTCCCCATCCCAGGAACTCGGAATTCTGAGCCAACGGTAAAGTGAGATCATGGGTGATGTTTTTCTTTCTTTGATTTTTTGGCAGTTTTATATTTTCTGTTATGCTGCTGCTGCTTCTGCTGTTGCTGTCACTACAGTCATGTCAGACTCTTTAAGACCCCCATGGACTGCAGCCTACCAGGGTCCTCCGTCCATGGGATTTTCCAGAAAAGAGTACTAGAGTGGGTTGCCACTGCCTTCTCTGTTTCTGTTATGAGCATGTATCAATTTTTAATAAAGTATACAGTATCTTTTCCAACATGTGTAGAATACATCTAGATTTTATACATTACAGTGATAAATACTCTGTTTCTCCACAAGAGGGTGGCTAAAGCACAATAAATATTTATTCATACACGTATTCATATGAGAGAATACATCTGGATTTTATAAATGCATTCATAAACATCCTTCTATTTCTCCATGAGAAGGTAGCATAAGCACACTAAATATTTATTCTAACGCACAAATACTCTCGAGAGTCTCTTGGACTGCAAGGAGCTCAAACCAGTCAATCCAAAAGTAAATCACTTCTGAATATTCATTGGAAGGACAGATGCTGAAGCTGAAACTTCAACTCTTTGGCCACCTGATGTGAAGAACTGACTCATTGGAAAAGTTTCTGATGCTGGGAAATACTGAAGGCAGGAGGAGAAGTGGACAACAGAGGATGAGATGGTTGGATGGCATCACCCACTTGATGGACCTGAGTTTGAGCAAGCTCTGGGATTTGCTGATGGATAGGGAAGTCTGGGATGCTACAATCCATGGGATCACAAAAAGCCAAACACGACTGAATGACTGAACTGAACTGACTTACACACACACACACACACACACACACACACACATACATAGGATTATATATATATATATATATATATATATATGTAATTACATATATATAATAATCCTAATACAGCCTCAAAATGTACACACTACACCAAGAATGCTATACTAAACACATTTTAATAATGTATTCATAAAAATAACCAAGGTGAATACCTCCATATATGGTTAAAAGGATCCAAGAATCTGTAAAGCTACAACAATAAGGCCATTTGAGGCAACATTCATGGGCCAAGAGATGATCATATTAAATGAAGTGAGGCACACAGAAAGTAAAACATCAAATATAACTTAAATATGAAATCAAAGATATGACACAAATGAACATATGCATGAAACAGAAACACACTCATGGACGGAGGGAACAGGCTTGTGCTTCCAAGGCAGAGAGCACTGGGGGAGGGATGGAGTAAGAAATTGGGATTAAGAGATATAAACTAGAGTATATGGAATGGGTAGACTAGTTCCTACTGTAGAGCAGAGAGAACTATATTCAGTATCCTATGATAAATCATAATGGAAACTAATATATGTATGGGACTTCCGTGGCAGTCCAGTGGTTAAGACTCTGCATTTCCACTTGAGGGGATGCACGTTCAATCCCTGGTCAGGGAACTAATCCCACATGCAGTCCAGCATAGACAAAATTAAAAAAAAAAAAAAAACAAAAAGGGCTAAATAAAAATGTACACACATGCACAATATAAATGCATATATATGCAAATATATGTGCATGACTGAATCACTTTGCTCTAACACAGAATTTAACACATTGTAAATCAACTATACTTCATTTAAAAAGTAACATGCTGCTGCTACTGCTGCTAAGTCACTTCAATCGTGTCAGACTCTGTGAGACCCCACAGATGACAGGCCACCAGGCTCCCCCTTCCCTGGGATTCTCCAGGCAAGAAGACTGGGGAAAAAAAAAAAAAAAAAAAAAAGATTGGTATATTTCATTGTATGTAATGTTTATATCCAAAGAAAACTGCTGTAAGCAACCATGGCTCACTAGTTAGTGGTAGGCTTGCTGGAATACTTAAAGAGACACATATTGATGCAGGAATTTACCACAAAATGAAACGAGGAAAAAGATCGACTGCTGATTGGATATAGGGATGGACAAATGGATACATAGGTGACAAAGGAAGTATTATGAAATAGTTACAAAACCAAAACCCTGTATATGCTGTCCACAAGAGACCCACCTCAAACCAAGGGACACATACAGAGTGAAAGTGAAGGCCTAGAAAAGGATATTTAATGCAAATGGAAACCAAAAGAAAGCAGGAGTAGCAATACTCCTATCAGATTAAATAGACTTTGAAATAAAAGCTGTGAAAAGAGACAAAGAAGGATACTACATAATGATCAAATGATCAATCCAAGAAGAAGATATGGCAATTATAAATATATATGCACTCAACATAGGAGCACCTCAATATGTAAGGCAAATGCTAACAAGTATGAAAGGGGCAGTTAACAATAACACGATAATAGTGCGAGATTTTAGGACCCCACTAACACCTATGGATAGATCAACCAAAGAGAAAATTAAGAAAGAAACACAAACATTAAGTGATACAATTGACTAATTCAGTTCAGTCGTGTTCCACTCTTTGCAGTCCTATGGACTGCAGCCTTCTGGGCCTCCCTGTCCATAACTAACTCCTGGAGTTTACTCAAACTCATGTCCATTGAGTTGGTGATGCCATCCAACAGTCTCATCCTCTGTCGTCCCATTCTCTTTCCTCCTTCAATGTTCCCCAGCATCAGGGTCTTTTCAAATGAGCCAGTTATTTGCATCAGGTGGCCAAAGTATTGGAGCTTCAGCTTCTGAATCAGTCCTTCCAATGAACATTCAGGAATGATTTTCTTTAGGAGGGACTGGTTGGATCTCCTTGCTGTCAAAGAGACTCTGAACAGCCTTCTCCAACACCACAGTTCCAAAGCATCAATTCTTTGTTGCTCAGCTTTCTTTTAAGTCCAAGTCTTACATCCATAGATGACTACTGGAAAAAACAAACAAACAAACAAACAAACAAACAAAACATAGCATTCACTGCATGGACCTTTGTTTGCAAAGTAATGTCTCTGCTTTTTAATATACTGTCTAGGTTGTTCATAACATATCTTCCAAGGAGTAAGTGTCTTTTCATTTCATGGCTGCAGTCAGTATCAGCAGTGATTGTGGAGCCCCCCAAAATAAAGTATGTCACTATTTCCACTGTTTCCCCATCTATCTGCCATGAAGTGATGGGGCCAGATGCCATCATCTTGGTTTTCTTAGGCTCCTAGCTTACCTATCCTTAATTAGTTCACTTAATGTAGTTCAACTCTCCTTAATGTGGCTCTCCTTAGTGAAGCTCCCTTTAAATAGCTCTCCTTATCTTAGCTCAGGTTTCCTTAGCTTAGCTTAGCTTATCCTCCTTAGCTTAGCCCTTTTTGAGGTGAAGTTGCTCAGTCATGTCTGACTCTTTGCCACCCCATGGACTATAGCTTACCAGGCTCCTCCATCCAGGGGATTCTCCAGGCAAGAATACTGGAGTGGGTTGCCATTTCCTTCTCCAGGGGATCTTCCTGACCCAGGGATCGAACCAAGGTCTCCCACATTGGTGGCAGACGCTTTAACCTCTGAGCCACCAGGGAAGTCCAGTTCTCAAATCTCCTAAATTCAGCTCTCTTCAGCTCAGCTCTCCATAGCTCTCCTTAGCTCAGTTCTCCTCACCTCAGCACTCTTTAACTTAGCTCTTCTTAGCTTATCCCTACCTAGCTCCCCTTAGTCAGCTCTCCTTAGCTCAACCGTCCTAGCTCTCCCTATCTCAGTTTTTCTCAACTCAGCTCTCCATACCTCTGCTTATCTAAGCTTTCCTTAGCTCAACTCTTAGATTAGCCCTCCTTAACTTAGGTATCCTTGCACAGCTTTCCTCAGCTCTCTGTATCTCTGCATAGCTCTCTTAGCTTAACTCTCCATAGCTCTCCTTAGCTCACCTCTATAACTCAGCTCTACTTAGCTCTGCTTATCCCTCCTTAGCTCAGCTGTCCACAGCTCAGCTCTTCATTCTGCTTCTGCTAAGTCGCTTCAGTCGTGTCCGACTCTGTGAAACATCATAGACAGCAGCCCACTGGCCTCTGCTGTCCCTGGGATTCTCCAGGCAAAAACACTGGAGTGGATGACCACTTATTTCTCCAATGCATAAAAGTGAAAAGTGAAACGGAAGTCACCCAATCATGTCCAACTCTTCGCGACCCCATGGACTGCAGCCTACCAGTCTCCTCCATCCATGGGATTTTCCAGGCAAGAGTACTGGAGTGGGGTGCCATTGCCTTCTCCATAGGTCTCCTCAATTAGCTTTCCTTAGTGTAGCTATCTTTATCTCAGTTTGCCATAGCTCAGACCTCCTTAGCTTAGCTCAACTGTCCTTAGCTCAGCCCCCTTTTCTAGGCTCCCCTTAGCCAAGCTATGCTCTTATTAGGTATCCTAGAGAGCTACGTAGTGCTAAGGAGGGTGAGCTGAGGAGGGCTAAGCTAAGGATAGATGAATTAAGGAGGGCTACGAGGGCTGAGCTTAGGGTAGCAGGGCTAAGGTAAGTCACTTAAGGTAAAGTAGCTAACAAGTGCTATGCTAAAGAGAGCTACAGACAGCTAATCTAAGGAGAATTAATTAAGGAGTGTTGACCTAAGGACAGGGGGTTCCCTGGTGGCTCAGAGGTTAAAGCATCTGCCTGAAATGTGGGAGTTCTGGGTTCAATCCCTGGGTTGGAAAGATCCCCTAAAGAAGGAAGTGGTAACCCACTCCAGTATTCTTGCCTGGAGAATCCCATGGACAGAGGAGCCTGGCAGGCTATAGTATATGGGGTCAGAAAGATTCTTAGCTAAGGAGAACCAGAAACAGCTAGGCTAAGGGGAGACAAACTAAGGAGAGCTAAGCTATGGAGAACTACAGAGACATAAGCTAAGGATAAGTAAAGAAGTATCCTAAGAGGGCTGAGCTAAGCATAGCTATGTAGACCTGAGCTGAAGAGGGCTGAGCTGAGGGTAGCTAAGCTAAGGAGAACTATGGACAGCTAAGCTAAGGAGAGCTAAGCTGATAAGAGGAGAGGTGAGTTAAGGAAAGCTAAGCTAAGGAAAGCTGAGCTAATGATAACGATCTTAAGGAGGCCTTGGCTAAGGAGCATTGAGCTGAGAAGTGCTGAACTAAGGAGACCTATGTACAACTAAGCTAAGGAGATCTATGCTGTGGAGAGCTAGGAGGTCTGAGCTTAGGAAGCTGAGCTAAGGTGAGCTAAGCTAAGGAGAGCTACTGAGATAAGCTAAGGAGAAATAATGAAGGAGAGCTATCCTAAGGAAGGTTGAGCTAAGGAAAGCTACAGACAGCTAAACTATGGAAAGCCAAACTAATGTTAGCTAAGCTATGGAGAGCTGAGCTAATGATAGTTATCCTCAGCAGGCTGAGCTAAGGAAAGCTATGGAGAGCCGAGAAGAGTAGGGCTAAGCTATGGAGAGCTACAGAGAGCTAAGCTAAGGAGAAGTAATTAAGGAGAGCTCTCCTAAGGAGGGCTGAGCTAAGGAGAGCTATGCTAGGGATACCTAAGCTAAGAAGAAGCAATTAAGGAGAGCTCTCAAAGAAATAGAGGAAAACAATAGAATGTAGATCTCTACAATAAAATCAGAAATACCAGGGGAACATTTCATGCAATAATGGGCACAATAAAGGACAGGAATTGTATGGACATAACAGAAGCAGGAGATATTAAGAAGAAGTGAGAATACACAGAAGAACTATACAAAAATGAGCTTCATGCCCAGATAATTACAATGGTATGATCACTCACCTAGAGCCAGACATCCTGTAATGTGAAGTCAAGTGGGCTTTAGGAAGAATCACTATGAAAGAAGCTAGTGGAGGTGATGAAGTTCCAGTTGAGCTATTTCATATCCTAAAAAATGATGCCTTGAAAATGTTTCACTCAATATACCAACAAATTTGGGAAACTCAGCAGTGGCCACAGGACTGGAAAGGGTCAGTTTTCCTTACAATCCCAAAGAAAAGCAATGCCAAAGAATGCTCAAACTACCACACAATTGCACTCATCTCACACACTAGTAAAATAATGCTCAAAATTCTCCAAGACTGGCTTCAATAGTAGGTGAACTGTGAAAATCCACATGTTTAAGCTGGATTTAGAAACGGCAGAGGAACCAGAGATCAAATTGTAAAATCCATTGGATCAACAGAAAAATAAGCGAGTTCTAGAAAACAAAAACAAAAACACTTCTGGTTTACTGTCTATGCCACAGCCCTTGTTGCATGGATAACAACAAACTGAAACTGAAATTCTTCAAGAGATAGAAATACCAGATCACATGACCTGCCTCTTGAGAAAATCTATATGCAGATCAGGAAGCAAAAGTTAAAACTGGACATGGACCAACAGACTGGTTTCAAATACGGAAAAGAGTATGTCAAGGTTGTATATTATCACCTAGCTTATTTAACTTATATGCAAAGCACATCATAAGAAACACTGGGCTGGATGAAGCACAAGCTGGAATCAAGATTCCTGGGAGAAATATCAATAACCTCAGATATGCAGATGACACCACACTTTTGTTTGTTTTTAATATAAATTTCCACCCTTATGTTAGAAAGCAGAGAAAAACTAAAGAACCTCTTGATGAAAGTGAAAGAGGAGAGCGAAAAAGTTGGCAAATAGGTGGGGAAACAGTGAAACAGTGACAGACTATTTTGGGGGGTTCCAAAATCACTGAAGATGGTGACAGAAGCCATGAAATTAAAAGACGCTTACTCCTTGGAAAAATTGTTTTGAGCAACCTAGACAGAATATTAAAAAGCAGAGATGTTACTTTGCCAACAAAGGTCCATTCAGTCAAAGCTATGCTTTTTCCAGTGTTCATTTATGAATATGATAGTTGGACTCCAAAAAAGTTGAGTGCTGAAGAACTGATACTTTTGAACTCTGGTGTTGGAGAAGACTCTTGAGGGTCTCTTGGACTGCAAGGAGAGTCAATAAGTCCCTCCTAAAGGACATCATTTCTTAATATTCATTGGAATGGCTGGTGCTGAACCTGAAACTTCAGTACTTTATCTACCTGATATGAAGAATTGACACATTTGAAAAGACCCTGTTGCTGGGAAAGATTGAGGGTGGGAGGAGAATGGGATGACAGAGGATGAGATGATTGGATGTCATCACCAACTCAATGGACATGAGTTTGAGTAAACTCCAGGAGTTGGTGATGGACAGGGAGGCCCAGCACACTGCAGTCCATGGGGTCACAAAGAGTTGGACAAGACTGAGTAACTGCACTGACTGACTGAAGGAGAGCTGAGCTAATGATAGCTATCTTAAGGAAGGCTACGATAAGAAAAGCTAGGAGGTCTGAGCTTAGGTGAGCTGAGCTAAGGAGAGCTATAGAAAGCTGAGCTAATGAAAGTTGAAGGTAAGGAGAGTTGCGCTAGGACAGATACAGTAAAGAGAGCTAAGGAGGGCTGAATTAAGGAGAGTGAGGAGACACCAGGTTTGGTGGCTCCTCTGTTTCATTCTACTTTAGTGTACAACCAAGCATGACAAAAACTCTTAGACAACAGTAGCCATCCTAAAATAGGAGAGAATAAAAAATACCTTGCAGTATGGATGCTTTTCTCTGTAACTTCATCCTTCAATCTATGGCTGATGGACATCTGATATTCACCAGCTCATGGACTTGACATGTTCCCTACTCTTCAGCATGTCAGAGGTAACAGATAAAAATAATAATAATAATTAAGAAAAACAAAACAAAACAAAACAATAATGGAACCCACTCTGGAAGTAAACACCACCAGGTAAATGCTTTCTAATAATAATAATTTAAAAAGAAATGAATAGTGCTCAATGGGGTTTCTTATCAGAGATACAAAATCTAAACTGCCAAGAGCATCAGCTCTGACCACTGGAAAAGGCCACCATAGAAAACGATCCAGACCAGAAATGGTAGGTTAACATTAGTATTCAAACAAAAGTGAAATGGACTTACACTCCTGGTAAGAAAATTATGGTTAGCAAATGGTGTCACTGGGGGAGAGGCTGAAAGATGAAGGCTACAATAGACTTATTCCCACAAATACCTATGCAGTTCATAATCCACACAGATCTCCTGTATCAAGAGACATGTCCTCAACAGATTCTAAAAACATAGCTGTGACAATAACTGCAGGTGAATACCTCCAGGTATCTGTGAAAGGGAAGGAGAACCTGTTTAACTGCAATAACTAAAACGCTGTAAATAGCTTTAACTTAAAAATAAAAGCTTCACTTAAAGAAAAACAATCATAAATGCTAAAGAGACAAAAGCTTTTGGTGGCTTCCTCTTTCTATTTTACCCTCATTTACAAACAGGCCTCAGATAACCACAGAGGCTGCTGTTACCACCACAACAAGAGGAGGGCATGAAGAAATGCTGCTGTCTTGTAACATTTTTTCTAAAGGCAACCTTAAAATGCTTGCTGATAGACACACTATTCACAAGGGTGCTGAACTCCAACTTATACCCACCCATAATAAATTACCAGAGCTCACATGGGGGAAAAATAACGTAAACACAGAAGTTAGCAGGAAGAGGATGTGAACAGGTAAACACAATTCCATGTTTATCTAAGAAAGCACATGGCAATTTGCACATTGGGTGCAAAGCAGATGCAAAGCCTTCATCTCAGACCATGGACAGTGCCAAGATGGGTTCACTGTGCAAAATCAGGCCCGGAATCCTGGGGGTACTTACCAGCAGACCATCTGAAGCCTCTGGGATCCACCAGTCCATGTGCACCTTCCCGCTTCTCAGCTGTATCTGACTCTTTGGGACTCCATGAACTGTAGACTTCTAGGCTTTTCTGACCATGGAATTCTACAGGTGAAACTACTGCAGTGGGTAGCCATTCTCTTTTCCAGGAGATCTTCCCAACCCAAGGATTGAACTTGGATCTCCTGCATCACAGGCAGATTCTTTACCATTTGAGCTGCCAGGGAAGCCTCCAGATTCTAAGAGAAATCCCAACAGCCTTGAATCCATTGTCTAAGTGTGCTTTTATGCCACTAATATCCCCACAGATTTTATTCACACACAATTATTTATTCAAAGGCTGACGGAAACACGTTCCCAATAGTCAAAGAAAGTCACTCTCGAGTTCAGTATTTCACTGTTAAGTGTAACTTAACATTTTCCTCCTTGCTGTGATTCATCTGTAACTTTTTTAAAAAAACCTTAATCTTTAAGTTTTTACCTTAAGCCACATGTTAAGATAAAAATTCCTCCAAATCCTTGTTCCCTGCCAACCTGGCAGCTCTAATGATTTTAATTGTCTTTATGCCCATCAGAGTTCTTTGCTGAAACCAAGTCCTCTAAGATTCTGAGAATATTTAGCAACTAAACAATGTAAGAGAACCCCTTCAGAGTGGAGGGCTCCTACTACAACACTTTTTGTGACCAAGAAGGCTGGGACCAACATGGATAACATAATTTTGATCTAGAAATAGCCTGGAAATTAACATCACCTTGATTTGAGCTTTCCTGGTGTTTCAGATGGTAAAGAATCCACTTGGAATGCAGTAGACTCAGGCTTAGTCCCTGAATCAGGAAGATGCCCTGGAGAAGGAAATGGCTACTGACTCCAGTTATCTTTCCTGGAGAATTCCATAGAGGAGCCTGTCGGGCTACAGTACATGGAGTCACAAATAATCAGACAGGACTGACTAACACTTCCACTTCATCTTTAATACTGTGGGTAAGCATGTGGTGAAAGTAGCCCTTGATTTAGTTTTTCAATGTGTCATGGTCCCTTATGTTTTGGTCCCTCTCTGTCCCATCTTGATTTAAACTGTGAAACCATCCTTTTATGATTTCTTACTCAGGGAATTAGAACTGAGAGCAGAAGCAGCAAGAAGCCAAATGCTCTTCATTGATTAGGTGAGGATGAGGAAGGAGAGAGAAAGGGCTGGCTTAAAACTAAGTATTATCAAAACTAAGATCATGACATCTGGCCTGATTAGTCCATGGCATATAGAAGTGGGAAAGGTGGAAGTACTGACATATTTCCTGTTCTTGGGCTGTACAATCACTGCAATGGTGATTACAACCATGAAATCAAAAGATGCTTGCTTCTTGGCAAGAAAGCTATGACAAATCTAGACAGTGTGTTGAAATGCAGAGACATTACTCTGCCGACAAAGGACTGTAGAGTCAAGGCTATGGTATTCATAGTGGTCATGTATGGTTGTGAGAGCTGGACCATAAAGTAGGCAGAGCACCAAAGAATTGTTGCCTTCGAGTTGTTGTGCTGGTCAAGACTCCTGAAAGTACCTTGGACAGCAAGGAGATAAAAGTAGTCAATTTTAAGGGAAATCAACCCTGAATACTTGTTAGAAGGACTGATGTTGAAGCTGAAGCTGCACTATATTGGTCATCTAATGTGAACAGATGACTCAATGGAAAAGTCTCTGATGCTGGGCAAGATCGAGGGCAGAAGGAGAAGAGGTCAACAGAGAATGAGATGGCTGGATGGTATCACCAATGCAATGGACATGTACTTGGGCAAATTTCAGATGGCGAGGGACAGGGAGGTCTACCACACTGCAGTCCATGGGGTTGCAGATACAAGTGAGCAAATGAACAACAAAATCTCTTGCAATAAAGCTGTCCCATTGAGAGTAGAAAAGGAAAAGTTTTGTGAGAACAATGGAAGCACCAAGCTCTCTCCTAGAGAGGGAGAAAATGGGTAGAGGCTGGCCATGTGGATTAGTGCCATCTTGAAAGGTGTGCCTTCTGGCCACCTTGTAGAGTCCACTTCTCACATAGCCATGATAGATCAGCAGGCACTATCCTGTATCCTGAGGGCCTGGTCTCCTGGGTACCAGGTTCTCAGTTGGTGTGAGACGCACAGTCCTGTTGGTGGACACTCAGGCAGACCATGTCACTCCATGGCCACAAGCCCCAGGGAACTCCCTCCTTGACCAGCACAATGAACCTGGACTGGAGTTGGCCTTGGGGTTGTCATGGAAGGAAAGGAGGGAAAAGCTCATATCTGTCTTTTTTTGTTTGTTTGTTTGTTTGTTTTGTTGGCCAGCTGATGCAGTTTGCACAATCTTAGTTCCCAACTAAGGATAGAATCCACACCCTCAGCAGTGAAAGTGCAGAGTCCTAACCGCTCCAGGACTACCAGAGCATTCCCAGTAGGTCATTTCTTGGGCCTGGCAGACAGCCCAGAAATCTGATGTTGGGTGTTGAGATGCAGCCTTTTACGTGCCAGGGTTTGATGAAATCACCAAACATTTCTCTCTCCCTGACTTCTGGGGGCCCTGTGACCATAGCTCATATCATAGGAATTTCTGGAGATAAAACTGAAGGACAACATACCCCCTCCCCACTCACATTTCTTTCCTTGCTACTGATGTCTCCTGATGGACATCTAGGTTGATTTCATGCCCTGGCTATTATAAAGAGTGCTGCAATGAATATTGGGTAATACATGTCTTTTAAAATTCTGGTTTCCTCGGTGTGTATGCCCAGAAGTGGGATTGCTGGGTCATTGTTCAGCTCAGTCAATTCAGTCACTCAGTCGTGTCTGACTCTTTGCAACCCCATGAATCACCAAAAGCCAGACCTCCCTGTCCATCACCAACTCCCGAAGTTCACTCAGACTCATGTCCATCCAGTCCGTGATGACATCTAGCCATTTCATCCTCTGTCGTCCCCTTCTCCTCCTGCCCTCAGTTCCTCCCAGCATCAGAGTCTTTTCCAGTGAGTTAACTCTTATCATGAGTTGGCCAAAGTACTGGAGTTTCTGCTTTAGCATCTTTCCTTCCAAAGTAATCCCAGGGCTGATCTCCTTCAAAATGAACTTCTTGGATCTCCTTGCTGGCTGAGGGACTCTCAAGAGTCTTCTCCAACACCACAGTTCAAAAGCATCAATTCTTCAGCACTTAGCTTTCTTCACAGTCCAACTCTCACATCCATACATGACCATTGGAAAAATGATAGCCTTGACTATATGCAACTTTGTAGGCAAAAAAAAAAAAAAAAGTCTCTGTTTTTGAAAATGCCATCTATGTTGGTCATAACTTTTTTTTTTTTTTTTTTCCCCCCAAGGAGTAAACGTCTTTTAATTTCATGGCTGCAGCTAGGTCATAAGGCAGTTATATTTCCAGGTTTTTTAAGGATTCTCCACACTGTTCTCCATTGTGGCGAACAGGGTGAGAGGGTTTCCTTTTCTCCACACCCTCTCCAGCATTTATTGCTTGTAGATTTTTGGATTGCAGCCATTCTGACTGGTGTGAAATGGTACCTCATTGTGGTTTTGAATTGCATTTCTCTGATAATTAGTAATGGTGAGTATCTTTTCATGTGTTTGCTAGCCATCTGTGTTTCTTCTTTGGAGAAATATCTATTTATTTCTTGGGCCCATTTTTTGATTGGGTCATTTATTTTTCTGGAATTAAGCTGCAGGTATTGCTTGTATATTTTTGAGATTAGTTATTGGTCAGTTGCTTCATTTGCTATTACTTTCTCCCATTCTGAAGGCTGTCTTTTCACCTTCCTTATAGTTTCCTTTGTTGTGCATAAGCTTTTAAGTTTAATTAGTTCCCATTTATTTATTTTTGCTTTTATTTGCAATATTCTGGGAATTGGGTCATAGAGGATCCTGTTGTGATGTATGTCGGAGAGTGTTTTGCCCATGTTCTCCTCTAGGAGTTTCATAGTTTCTGGCCTTACATTTAGATCTTCAATCTATTTTAAGTTTATTTTTGTGTATGGTGTTAGAAAATGTTCTAGTTTCATTGTTTTACAAGTGGTTGACCAGTTTTCTCATCACCACTTGTTAAAGAGATTGTCTTCAATCCACTGTATATTCTAGCTTACTTTGACAAAGATAGGGTGTCCATTTGTGTATGGATTTATCTCTGGGCTTCCTATTTTGTTCCATTGATCTATATATCTGTCTTTGTGCCAGTACCATACTGTTTTGATGACTGTGGCTTTGTAGTAGAGCCTGAAGTCAGCCAGATTGATTCCTCCAGTTCCATTCTTCTTTCTCAAGATTGTTGGCCATTTGAGTTTTTTTTTTTTTTTTTGTGTGTGTGTGTGTGTGTGTGTGTGTGTGTGTGTTTTATTTCCATACAAATTGTGAAATTATTTGTTCTAGCTTTGTGAAAAATACCGTTTGTATCTTGATAGGAATTATATTGTATCTACAGATTGATTTGTGTTCAGTTCAGTCGCTCAGTCGTGTCTGACTTTTTGTGACCCCATGAATCACAGCACCCCAGGGCTCCCTGTATATCGTCAGCTCCTGGAGATCACTTAGACTAGTGTTTGTCGACTCAGTGATGCCATCTAGCCATCTCATCCTCGGTCGACCCCTTCTTCTCCTGCCCCCAATCCCTCCCAGCATCAAAGTCTTTTCCAAAGAGTCAACTCTCCGCATGAGGTGGCCAAAGTACTGGAGTTTCAGATTTAGCATCATTCCTTCCAAATAAATCCCAGGGTTGATCTTCAGATGGACTGGTTGTATCTTCAGGCAGTCCAAGGCACTCTCAAGAGTTTTCTCCAAAACTACAGTTCAAAAGCATCAATTATTTGATGCTCAGCCTTCTTCACAGTCCAACGCTCACATCCATACATCACTACTGAAAAAAACATAGCCTTGACTAGACGGACCTTAGTCGGCAAAATAATGTCTC
>JAJUWZ010004236.1:1140307-1162807 GCA_021462335.1 Ovibos moschatus | reverse complement strand
CCCGAGTTTACTCAAACTCATATACCTTAAATCGGTGAGCCATCCAACCAGCTCATCCTCTGTCCTCCCCTTCTTCTCCCGCTTTCAATATTTCCCAACATTAGGGTCTTTTCAAATGCTTCAGATCTTCACATCAGGTGACCAAAATATTGGAGTTTCTCCTTCACAATCAGACCTCCAAATAAATGTTTAGGATTGATCTCCTTTAGGATTAACTGATTGGCTCTCCTTGCAGTCCAAGGGACTCTCAATAATCTTCTCCAACACCACAGTTCAAAAGCATCAATTCTTTGGTTATCAGCTTTCTTTATAATTCAACTGTCACATCCATACATGCCTACTGGAAAAGTCATAGTCCTAACTAGACAGGTCTTTGTTGGCACATTCACATCTCTGCTGTTTAATATGCTGTCTTGGTTGTTTGTAACTTTTTTCCAAGGAGTTAGGATGTTAAATAAGTACAGTTATGTGATACTTTGAACATTCTTTGTATTGCCCTTCTTTGGATTTCAAACGAAAAACTGATCTTTTTCAGTCCTGCAGTCACTGCTGAGTTTTCCAAGTTTTCTGGGATACTGAATGCAGCACTTCAACAGTATCATCTTTTAGAATTTGAAATATTTCAGCTGGTGCTCCATCACCTCCACTATCGTTGTTGGTAGTGATGCTTTCTAAGAGCCACTAGATTTCACCCTCTAAGATGTCTGGCTGGAGGTGAGTGATAGCACCATCATGGTTATCTAGGTCATTGGGATCTTTTTGGATAGTTCTTCTATGTAATCTTGCCACCACTCCTTAATACCTTCCACTTCTTTTAGGTTCACACCTTTTCTGTCCTCTATTTTGCCCATAAGTGCATGGAATACTCCCTTGATACCTCTTATTTTCCTGAAGAGATCTCTAGTCTTTCCCGTTCTATTCCCACTCAGTAATGTATCAACATTTATTGTTTCATGGCTGTGACATGATCCCAGTGCTTCTACTTCCTCTTGAATTCCAACACTCCCAGTAGTGTGTCACAATCCCATGTTTCAGAACTGGGACCTGCTTTATCTGCTTCTTCTCAACCCCAGATCAAACACATTCTATGCTTTATTACCATAGAGTATTCAGTGCATTAACTTGTGATATTTTCCAGGGTATCCTTGTCACCTAGGACTAATCACCCAGTCGTATAACTGCCATCCTCTATTTTAGTGCTGTTGCAGAGCTCAAGTGCTTCATTTTCTGAAGATAAAACACACTCAATATCCAGTGTCTAAGTGGAGAAACATGCTTCAAGAGTTTCTTCATCCACACAGTCAAACACACCCAGGAGTTTTTCACCATCCAGTGTTCAATTTCTATGACATGCTTCAAGTGCTTCTTTGTGTGCACTGGGTCAAACACACCCAGTAGTTTGTCATTATCCAGTGTTTCAATTATGCAACATGCTTTGGGGTTTCTCAGGTCATCACACCATGTAGTTTATCACCATCTATTGTTTCAGTGTCACAACATGCTTCCAGAGATTCTTTTTTCTCCCTTGGTCAAACATACCAAGTAGCTTGTCCCCATCTACTTTTGAGTTCTGTGAAATTGTTCATGTGCTTCTTGTCCACCTGAAATGAAGCATAATCAATAGTTTGTCACCATCTTGTATTTCATATTGGTGACAAGGTTCAGATACTTCCTCATGCACTCTGGACCATACACACCCTGTTGCTTATCACCTCCTGTTTCAGTTTTTTGCCATGCTTCAAGTGCTTCTTATCCATTCTGAGTCAAATACACCAGTAGTTTAGCGACTTGCAACGTTTCAGTAGTGTAACATTTTTCAAGAATTTTGTCATACACCACCATTAAGAAATATGCAATGGCTTATCAGCATTCCAGGCCTCAGTTCGGAGACTTGTCTCAAGTGCTTCTTCTAAACCCTAGACAAAACGTACCCAGTATATTAGCACCATCCATTGTTTCAGTCTTGTGGAATGCTTCATGTGCTTCTTCATCCTCTCTAGCTAAATCATCTGCAGTAGCTTATCACCATTTAGTGTTTCTGTTTCTTGATATGCTTCCAGGACTTTTCCATCCTCACCAGGTCAAACACACTCAGCAGTTAACACCGTCCAGTGTTTTACTGTGTGATAGTCCTCAAGTTTTCTTCATCATCCTAAGTCAAACTCATCCCTAACATTCACCATCTACTGGTTCAATGTTAAGATGCACTTCAATGGTGTCTTCAGCTACCCCATTTAAACACACTCACTGGTTTATCACCATACACTGTTTAACTTCAGTGACATGCCTCAAGTTCTTCTTCATACATTCAACGTCAAACCCAGCAGGTAATTATTGATCATTCAGGGTTTCATTGTGTGACATACTTTGAGGGATTCTTTATTCACCCAGGTCAAACGTGCCCAAGACTTATTAAAAAAATAAAATCACTCTTTAAGGGGTGTTCAGTTCAGTTCAGTCAATCAGTCATGTCCAATTCTTTGTGACCCCACGAACCGAGGCATACCAGGCCTCCCTGTCCATCACCAACTCCCAGAGTACAACTAATTCCATGTTCATTGAGTTTGTGATGCCAACCGAATATCATCCTCTGACTTTCCCTTCTTCTCCTGCCCTCAATCTTTCCCAGCATCTGGATGTTTCTTTGCCTCAGGTGGCCAAATTATTGGAGTATCAGCTTCAACATCAGTCCTTCCAATGAACACTAAGGACTGATTTCCTTTAGGATGGACTGGTTGGATCTCCTAGCTGTCCAAGGGACTCTCAAGAGTCTTCTCCAAAACTGCAGCTCAAAACCATCAGTTCTTCAGTGCTCATCCTTCTTTACAGTCCAACTCTCACATCATACATGACCACTGGAAAAACCATAACCTTGACTAGATAGACCTTTGTTGACAAAATAAAGTCTCTGTTTTTTAATATGCTGTCTATATCGGTCATAACTTTCCTTCCAAGGAGTAGCATTTTTTAATTTCATGGCTGCAGTCACCATCTGCAGTGATTTTGGAACCCAAAAAACTAAAGTCAGCCACTATTTCCACTATTTACCCATCTATTTCCCATGAAGTGATGACACTGGATGCCATGATCTTAGTTTCTTGAATGTTGAGCTTTAAGACAACTTATTCACTTCCCCGTTTCACTTTCATCAAGAAGCTCTTTAGTTCTTCTTCACTATCTGCCATAAGGGTGGCATTATTTGCATATCTGAGGTTATTGATATTTCTCCAGCAATCTTGATTCCAGATTGTGATTCCTCCAGCCCTGCATTTTTCCTGATGTACACTGTATAGACAGTAAATAAACAGGAGATACCTCTTTTCCTGTTTGGAACCAGTCTGTTCTTCCATGTCCATTTCTAACTGTTGCCTCCTGACCTGCATACAGGTTTATCAAGAGGCAGGTCAGGTGGTCTGGTATTCTCATCTCTTGCAGAATTTTCCAACGTTTACTGTAATCCACACCATCATAGTCTCAATAATAGAAATTTAGATCTTCTTCTGTAACTCTATTTGTTTTTCAGTGATCCAGTGGATGTTGACAATTTGATTTTTGTTTTTTTCTGGTTTTCAAAAACCAACTTGAACGTTTAGAAGTACATGATTGATGTATTGCTGTTGTCTGGCTTGGAGATATTTGAGCATTACTTAACAAACATGTGAGATGAGTGCAATTGTGCGATAGTTGGAGCATTCTTTTGTGTTGGCTTTCTTTGAGACTGGAGTGAAAACTGACATTTTCCAGTCCAGTGGACATTGCTGAGTTTCCCAAATTTGGTGGCATATTGACTGCAGCACTTTCAAAGCATCATCTTTCAGATTTTGAAGTAGCTCAACTGAAATTCTATAACTTCTGCTAGCTTTCATTCTAGTGATAGTTCCTAAGGCCCACTTGACTTCATATTCTGGGATGTCTGGCTCTAGGTGAATGATCACACCATCATGATTTTCTGGGTCATATATATCTTTTTTTTTTTTTTTTGTACAATTCTTCTGTGTATTCTTGCCACCTCTTCTTAATATCCACTGCTTCTGTTAGTTCCATACCATTTCTGTCCTCTATTGAGCCCATTTTTGCACAAAATGTTCCCTTATAATCTCTAATTTTCATGAGGAGTTCTAGTGTTTCCCATTCCATTATTTTCCTCTATTTCTTTTTCTTTGTTTTTTTAATGGGGTGACACAATTCAAATGCTTATTTTCCCACTTTGTTCAGTCATAGCCAATATTTTGTACCACCCATTGTCCAGTGTTGTGACATATGACTGATTTCAATTCTTCAGTGAAGTGAGAAAAAAAGAAAAAGAAAAAAAAAAAAACAACCAGGAGTTTATCAACACACAGTGTATCATGGCTGCCACTGGATTCAAGTACTTTTTCACTCACTCCAGGTTAACATAGTAGTTTATTATCATCCATTGTTTCCGAATACTAACATGCTTCAAATGCTTCTACATCAACTCTGGTGTTGGGGTCTAGCCCCAGCAGTATCCAGGGGTACCCTCAGGATGGACAGTGTCAGCAATGGGGGAGGGAAGGGTAGAAAGAATAGAGGCTAATATATCTTGGTTTACACAGAAAGCCAAAAAGGCCCCAGACAAGGGACTTGTTCTGTTCATGAAGGCCACAGGCGCCCTCTTTCCAGAGTGAAGACACAGAGTGCCTTCTAGCTGGAATGAGGCATAGAGCACCTTCTCAATCGGGTCTTAGAAGCTCAGGCAGGAAGGTGAACACAGAGAGTCTCTGTGTTCCAAGGGATCAACCTGAAAAAGAGAGGGAGGGAGAGAGAGAAAGGGAGAAACAGAGAGAAAGAAAGAATGATTGACAGGGGGAGACCAAGCTTCAGTGAGAAAGGCCCACAACTTTGTTTTCAAAAGGAACTTTTATACCTTGACATAGAGGGCAGTGAGAGATGTAAAGTCATCCAGAGTCAGCCCAAACATTACATCTGTTTTGTCTTTATCGAAACCAGGATTCCTTTTTTTTTTTTTTTTGCATGCCTTTCCCATTAACAATGTTGTGTACATTATCTTCTAACCTTGGAGGCCTGTGGACATTTTGTTACACTCCTTTGATAAAGGCTGCTCGACCAGAAAACTTATTTTCCCTTGAAGTGTTTTTTTCTTTATATTTCTAACCTATGTCAGCCTCAGAAAGCATTAAACAGAGTTACATTCTCACAGAGCAAATGTGCAGTGAGTTACAACAAAGAAAGAACAAATTAGCTCAAAAGTCTCATTTGGTTAATTTCAAGGCTACTGTTGTTTTTGTTACATTTCAACTATATTAACTAATGCACTCCCAAGTGCACAACAGATAAAGGGATATGGGAACTTGGCAGCAAGCATTGGCTCTCAATGAAATCCTACACCAGCACTATACTAATAGTTTTTAACTCTTCAAAAGCCTCTATATTTTTAGAATGTTTTTGGCTTCCCATGTCTCTCACAGTTGGGAGGCTGTGAACAATCGCAAGCATAGCTGCAAGAGTCTGGATAAACCTGCCAAGCAAGATAGAAAGCCATCAGAGGGGTTTGAATTGAAATATTTCTCTCACGCTCAGGAGACTTATCAACTCGAGCCCTTAGTTGATTTTTTTCTAGAGAAAGGTGGTCAGGGACAGCCCCTTGTTAATGTCAGAAAAGTTGGTGAAAGGCACAAAATAGTAAGACAGACAGATTCTGGTTTTGGGGTAGATGCTTGAGCAGATCCAGGGGATCCCTCAAGTCCTGATCCACCTTGTTTGTCAGGTCTCTTCCACATGACCTTGTCATGGGTGGGATCTCCTGTGCTGGCTCCTGGCACCTGGTGCAAAACTTCTATTAATCATCAACAGTCAGTGATTTACTTTTGGAGCATGGCTCATGGCTTCTTCATTCTCACCCAAAAACCAGACTCCATGGTTTGTCACCATCCAGTGTTTACATACTGTGACATGCTTAAAGAGCTTCATCATCCACCCTAGATCTAGACAGTCAGTATATTATCACCATACCAGCGTTTCAGTTCTGTGACGATTTGAAATTTTGTTTATCCACACTGGGACATACATACCCAGTAGTTCATCATCCTCTAGTGTTTTAGGGCTTTGATAATGTTAAATGTGTTTTTGTCCCACTGACGTCAACACAGTCAGCATTTATATCCCTCTTGTTTCACTAATGGGACACATTGTCAACTGGTTCTTCATCCATTCCTGTGTCAAACAAACCCTGTAGTTTATCCCCAACTAGTGTTAGTGAAATAATTCTGGAGCCTCTCAGCTCAAACATAGCCAGTATTCTCAATCAATGCTTCAGTGATGTCACGTGCTTCAGGTGCTTCCTTCATTCACTCCATATCAAGTACACTCAGTCATCTATAAACATCCAATGTTTCAGTTGTGTGACATGCTTCAAATGTTTCTTCAATATACATGAGCTGAAACATACCCAGTAGCTTATGATCATCCACTGTTTCAGTGCTGTGACATGTTTCAAGTGGTTCTTCTTCGACTCCATGTTAAACACAAGCAATAGTTTATCACCATCAATTGTTTTAGTTCTGTAACATTCTTCAAGGCTTTTTGCACATACTTGGGTTCAAATATACCTGGAAGTAGTTCACCATCACATTTAGTTTTGTGATATGTTTCAACTGTTTCTGCGCATACTATTCATACACACTCATAAATTTATCACAATCTTGTGTTTTAGGGCTGTCATATGATAAAATGAGTCCCCATCCTACGCAGGTCAAAAACACCCAGTATTGATCAACATACAGTCTTTCATCTATGTGATACATTTCAAGTGCTTTATCACCAATTCTTAGAAGAGACATCTAATAATGTATCAAAATCCAGTATTTTAATGCTGTGAAGTTTTCAAGTGTTTCTGCATCCAAATAGCTCAGACAACATTAAAAGTTTATAACCATCACTGTTTCCATTTTATGACATAATTCAAATACATCTTAACCCACTTTAGGTGGAATGAACTCAGTAATTACCACCATCCTGTAAATCAAAGGTACAACTTTCTTGGAATACTTCTTTGTCTACTATGGGTTAAACACATCTCGTAGTTTTTCACCATTTAGTGTTTCAGTGCTGTGACAATTTCCACTGCTTCTTCATGTAACACAGATCATCACACCAAGATTCTTATAACTGCTAGCTTGAACTCTAGGGAACGTATCTTTCCACTACTGAGGCTGAGTTGTAGAGCATGTATGTCACCACTACTAAGACCCCATTCTAAGCACACATGCCTCTTCTGCAGCGCCTAAACTCTGGAGGAAATTTGACAACACTATTGACCCTGTATTCTAGACCACACATCTTACCATTACTGAATCAGTGTTCTACAGCAGACTTACCATGACTATTTAGCTTGCATTCTGGAAGTATCATCTTACCTCCACTGAGTCAATATTATATAGTGTATGTGATCCAACTTCTGAGTTTACACTATGGAATACACATTTTGCTTCTACTGAGCAAGCACTAGTGTACACATGACACAGTACTGATCCCCACATCAAAGAGCAATGCCAAAAATTATTCAAAGTACTGCACAATTATGCTCATTTCATATACTAAGCAAGGCAATTCTCAAAATTCTTTGAGCTATGCTTCAAAGTTGTGAAACAAGCACTTCCAAATATATATGCTGAAATTAGAAAAGGGAGAGGAATGAGAGCTTATACTGCCAACATCCATTGCATCCTAGAAAAAATTAGGAAGTCAAGAGATACCTGGAGTCACAGGCAACTTTGACCTTGGGGTACACCATGAAACAGGGCAAAGTCTAACAGATTTTGCTAAGAGAACTCACCATTCACAGCAAAACACCCTCTTCCAATAACACCAGATATGACTCTAGAGATGGTCAAAGCTGAAATCAGATTAACTATGTTCTTTGTAGCCAAAAATGGAGAAGCTCTAAACAGTAAGCAAAAAAAAAAAAAAAAAAAAAGACTGTTCAGTGAAATGGCTCAGATCATGAATGCCTTAAAGCAAAGTTCAGACTTAAATTGAAGAAAGTATGGAAAACCACTAGACCATTTGTGTTTGACTGAAATCAACCCCTTATGATTACACAGTGGAAGTGACAAACGGATTTGAGGGATTAGATCTTATAGACAGACTGCCTGGTGAACTACGGAACAAAGGTCATGACATTCTACATGAGACAGTGATCAAGACCATACCCAATAAAAATAAATGTGAAAAGGAAAAGGCATTGTCTGAAGAGGCCTTACAAATAGCTTAGAAAAGAAGAGAAGCTAAAGGCATAGGAGGAAAAAAAAAATAACCCATTTGAATGCAGTTTTCCAAAGAATAACAAGGAGAGATAAGAAAGACTTCCTCAGTGATAAATGCAAAGAAATAGAGAGAGAGAGGGAAAAAAAAATGGGCAAAGAACAGATATCACCTCAGGAATATTAGAGATACCCAGGGAACACTTTATGCAAAGATGGGCACAATAAAGGAGAGAAATTATATGGACCTAACAGAAGCAGAAAATATTAAAAAGAGGTGGCAAGAATACACAGAAGAACTGTACCAAAAAGAGATCTTAATGTCCCAGATAATCATGATGGTGTCTTCACTCACCTAGAACCAGACAACCTGGAATACGAAGTCAAGTAGCCCTTAGGAAACATCACTATGGACAAAGTTAGTAAAGGTGATGGGTTTCCAGCTGTGCAATTCAAGTCGTTTCAGATGCTTCAATTCAAATCCTGCACTCAATGTGTCAGCAAATTTGGAAAGCTAAGCATTGGCTACAGAACTGGAAAATGTTAGTTTTCACTCCAATCCCAAAGAAAGGCTCTTCCAAAGAATGTTCAAACGACTGCATATTTGCACTCATCTCACGTGCAAGCAAAGTAATGCTCAAAGTTCTCCAAGATAGGATTCAACAGTACATGAATTGAGAACTTCCAGATGTTAAAGCTGGATTTAGAAAAGTCAGAGGAACCAGACATCAAATTGCCAACACTCTTTGGATCAGAGAAAAAGCAAGTGAGTTCAAGAAAAACACCCACATCTGATTTGGACTATGTCAAACCTTTAGATCGTGTGGATGACAGGAAACTATGGAAAATTATTGAAAAGAAGAAAATTTCAGATCTCTTTACCTGCCTCCTGAGAAATCTTTAGGCAGGTCAAGAAGAAACAGTTAGAATTGGGCATGGAACAATGCACCAGTTTCAAATTGGGAAAGGAGTACATCAAGGCTGTAGATTGTAATGTGGCTTACTTAACTTATATTCAGAGGACATCACGTGAAATGCCAGGCTGAATGAAGCCAAAACTAGAATCAATATTTCCTGGAGAAATATCAATAACCTCAGATTTGCAGTTGACACCACATATATGACAGAAAGTGGAGAATAACTAAAGAGTGTATTGATAAAAAGAAAGAAGATAATGAAAAACCTGGCTGAAAATTCAAGAATAAAAAAAAAAAAATGAACATCATGGCACTGGTCCCATGACTTCATATCAAATAGATGAGGAAAAAATGGAAACAGTGATAGACTGTATTTTCTTGTGCTCCAAAATCACTGCAAATGGTGACTGAAGCCATGAAATTAAAAGGTGCTAGATCCTTGGAAGAATAACTGTAACAATCTAGAGAGCATATTAAAAAGCAGAGGTGTTATTTTCCAATTAACTCTCTGTCAGGTTATTACCTATGGTGTTTCCAGTACTCATTTATGGATGGGAAAGTTGGACTATACAGGAAGCTTAGCATGAAATAATTGATGTTTTTGAACTGTGGTTTTGGAGAAGACTCTTGAGAGTCCCTTGGACTGCACGGAGATCAAAGCAGTCAACCCAGATGGAAGTCAGTCCTGAATATTCACTGAAAGGACTATTGCTGAAAGCTGAAACTCTGACACTTAGGCCACTTGCTGCAAAGAACTGACTAGAGGAAAACACCCTGATGCTGGGAAAGCTTGAGGGCAGAGGAGAATGACGTAGCAGAGGATTAGATGGTCGGATGGTACAACTAATTTGATCCACATGAGTTTGAGCAAACTCTGGGTATTAGTGATGGACAATGAGGCTTGTGTATGCAGTTCATGGTATTGCAGAGAGTTTCAATGACTAAGCAACTGAAAAACAGCAGAATAATACATTTTTCTAAAAAGTTAAGACACACTTCAAGAACATAATCAGAGAAAAATAGAGAAAAATGATCAGTTCACTTCTCATACACCCATTTTTATTGGATTGAAACAAGTTTTTCCATATTTAAATATGACTTTCCTGAAGTATGTGAATTCTAATTTGTTTTTTTTTCATCTTGGAGAGTGTATTGATGAAATCATGATGCACAGAGAAATGTCACTTCTCACAGATTCCCTTAATAAAATCATGATGTACTTACGGAGTTAGGGGTATATTTCCCCATGCCAATGAAATATTTGATGAGTAACTCTTTAATTCTTTAAAAAAACATTAATTACTATAATCAAATTAGGTTGGAATATTTGTAGTATTTCCTTTAGTATCAGAATATACTAGAGCCCTAACAATAATTCAGGGTTTTTTCAACCAAAAGCCTGAAACACAAGAGCTCACCACACTCTAACAGCATATTAGAAAATTGTTGTCAATTTTCTTTTAAAATCAGTGATCATTGTACCCAAATTAAAGAATGGCAAAAACAGCTGGAAGAATATCACTAGAGCCTGCTAAAAGAAATGCAGTACAGGGTGAATGCGAGGTTAGGGTAGACAAACTATATTAATGAAAAATATCCCACTGCTGGGCATACACACCGAGGAAACTAGAATTGAAAGAGAAACATGTACCCCAATGTTCATCACAGCACTGCTTATAATAGCCAGGATATTGAAACAACCTAGATGTCCATCAGCAGATGAATGAATAAGAAAGCTGTGGTACATATACACAGTGGAGTATTACTCAGCCATCAAAAACAATACATTTGAATCAGTTGTGAAGTAAGCCAGAAAGAAAAACACCAATACAGTATACTAACATATATATATGGAATTTAGAAAGATGGTAATGATAACCCTGTATGAGAGACAGCAAAAGAGATGCAGATGTACAGAACAGACTTTTTGACTCTGTGAGAGAGGGCGAGGGTGGGATGATTTGGGAGAATGGCATTGCAATATATATAATATCATATAAGAAATGAATTGCCAGTCTAGGTTTGATGCAGGATACAGGATGCTTGGGGTTGGTCCGGTGGGATAACCCATAGGCTTTTAATCATTAAAACCACAAATTTGCAGTCTGATGGTTGGAATACCCTTATGTCTCATTCTGGTGAACTATTGCATAGAATATTTTTATTTTGTGATAAGTTTGTTATAATTGGTATTGTTTTATCATGTTTTGAAAAATAAGCATTTTTGTGCTTTTAAAATTCAAAGTACATTTGCTTGTTTCTGCATATATGTAACTGAACATCTATGTTACAAACTCACTATTGTTTTCTTAGGTCTCATTTATTTTATTATTATTTTTAAAATTTTATTTATTTTGGTGAGGCCAAGTATTCATGGATGTTCAAAGGCTTTCTCTAGCTGAGGCAAGTGGCATGGTGTGCTTTGATATGATGCATAGCCTTCCCATTGTAGTGGTTTCATTTTTTGCAGAACACTGACTCTAGTTTTGGAACATGAGGTCATGAGTTGTGACACTTGAGCATAGTTACACTTCAGTATGTGGAATCTTCCCGGACAAGGATCACTGGGAAGCTATTAACCAATGGATCACTAGGGTTGTTCTGAACAAACCCAGACTACACAGGCTAGAACTTTGATAGAGTACAAATGAAAGCCAAGAAGTACTTCGTAAGTAGATACTGTGTTTATTTGGGGGATTTTTCTGTGGGCTCAGTAGTAAAGAATCCACCTCCCATTGTAGCTGATCCATACTTGAGAAATCCCTGAGTTGAGAAGATAGATCTTCTGGAAGAGAGAATGGAAACCAACCTCAGTATTCTTGCCTAGGAAATCCCACGGGAAGAGGAGCCTGGTGGCTTGGGGATATAAAGTAGATAATTTGCTTAAATAACCTTTGTCTGGAATGTCTGAAAAGTAATCAGTACTTTTGATTATTAAAACTATGCACAACTGAAAGGCATTTCTATTTTATTGCATGTAAAAATCCTTTACAATATTGACTACAACTTTATATAATGTATTCCCAGAGAATTTAGACAGTCATTATATACATTTCTTTAGTTCTTTTTTGAAGTCATGTCTTACAACTGCAACTGATTTCAATTATGTTCTTGCTTTGGTATTCACCTTGAATTATATATATATATATTTACATTTTTGAAAGCAGCATTTCAGTAGGTTTAAATCATTTATTTAATCATTTAATATTTTCTACTAAAACAACCTGCCTCTAAAAAGGGAAATGAACTCCATTTCAACTCTTATTTTATTGGGAGAAGAGGGTAGTTAAGTTCACTGCTTTATGTATTTTTTCAGGGCTAAAATACTCTTTCTAAGGCAGACCTCCAAATTTCAAATTTTCAAGCATTTCTTTAAATCTGTTTAGGTTTCTGGTCTGCTTTAACTTATGTGCAGAGTACATCATGAGAAACGCTGGACTGGAAGAAACACAATTTGGAATCAAGACTGCCGGGAGAAATATTAATAACCTCAAATATGCAGATGACACCACCCTCATGGCAGAAAGTGAAGAGGAACTAAAAAGCCTTTTGATGGAAGTCAAAAAGGAGAGTGAAAAAGTTGGCTTTCAGCTCAACAATCAGAAAACGAAGATCATGGCATCAGGTCCCATCTCTCCATGGGAAATAGTTGGGGAAACAGTAGAAACAGTGTCAGACTTTATTTTTTGGGGGGGCTCCAAAATCACTGCAGATGGTGACTGCACCCATGAAATTAAAAGACTCTTACTCCTTGGAAGAAAAGTTATGACCAACCTAGATAGCATATTCAAACACAGAGACATTTCTTTGCTGACTAAGATCCGTCTAGTCAAGCTATAGTTTTTTTCCAGTAGTCATGTATGGATTTGAGAGATGGACTGTGAAGAAGGCTGAGCACTGAAGAATTGATGCTTTTGAACTGTGGTGTTGGAGAAGATTCTTGAGAGTCCCTTGGACTGCAAGAAGATCCATCCAGTCCATTCTGAAGGAGGTCAGCTCTAGGTGTTCTTTGGAAGGAATGATGCTAAAGCTGAAACTCCAGTACTTTGGCCACCTCATGCAAAGAGTTGACTCATTGGAAAAGATCTTGATACTGGGAGGGATTGGAGGCATGAGGAGAAGGGGATGACCGAGGATGAGATGGCTGGATGGTATCACAGACTCGATGGACACAAGTCTGAGTGAACTCTTGGAGTTGATGATGGACAGGGACACCTGGTGTGCTGCGATTCATGGGGTCTCAAAGAGTCGGACAAGACTGAGTGGCTGAACTGAACTGATCTGAACTAGGTACGCAGTCATGTCTGATTCTTTATGACCCTCTGGAGTATAATCCATCAAGCTCCTCTGTCCATGGGGCTTCTCCAGGCAAGAATACTGGAGTGGGTTGTCAGGCCACTCTTTCTGCAGATCTCTCATAGCAGATGGATTTTTTTTACCATCTGAACCACCAAGGAAGCCTAAATAATACTGGAGTGAGTGGCCTATTGCTTCTCCAGAGAATCTTCCAAACCAGAAAACAAACTTGGGTCTCCTGAATAGCAGCAGATTCTTAAGCAGGTGACCTATCAGTGAAGCCCTAGTTTCTGGTAAAAAAAGTACAAATTGTCATTCCTTATTATGTGTACTCACTGATCATATGTCATGATTAAGTAGGAGACAAAATTTCAGTATAAAGTTTCATGCTTGAAGTGAAAAGCAATTTTTTCTTTAAAGAAAATTATACTATATTGATGAAAATATCCAACAATATATACTAAAATTAGAAAACAAACAAACAAACCCAAGGACCATAGCCTAGGAAATGCCTTTCATATAGTTTTGAGAGGAGTGTTCTGAAGATGAAGGGGCAGAGCCAGTATATAGAGAAATTTCTTTAAAATGTAAAGTACATGAGTGAAACATATAGTGTGGTAAAATATACTGTTAACCACAAAATAGAGTGTGGCAAGCAGTGATGTTAGTATTTTCCTAGGCAAGAATATGGAATCATTAAACTTCTTATCTTAACTGACTAGGAACACAAAATTTCAAAGCATAGAAATGCACTATCTTGTTTTTACATCCTGAATTTCCCAGAGGGTGCGTTGATGGTAGACAACTGCAGAAGATTTTGACTTCCCCATTCAAGTGGATACCCAGTGACTATTCTTCATGGGTAAAGCAGATGTAGTATATTTGTTTCACAGGTCAAAAATAGGGTGTCTAGCATGAAGTTCAGACAAACACATCTAGCCAGAATGTTCACTAATGCTTAAATAGGTGAAAAGGTCTTCCATCACTATGAAAAACAATCCTAAACATTTTATTTCTGAAGAGAAAGTACTTTCTTGTTATTGCTTACACTATCTTCAAACCTTATTCTATCATTCCAACATTGGATACACAGACTAGGGGCTGTACCCTGGTACCAGCAACAGTCCCTAGCTTAGTGGACCTAAATTTTTGAGAGAGGTATCTGTAATGAACCTCAAGAGGTTCCTGTCTCCCAAACCTAAGGACGTTTTTCAGGTCCTTTGAGAGTTATATACCCTTTCTCTTTAATTCCTCCACCACTTGTATTATGCTAGGTTTCGAACAGAAGCATCCTGAGGAAATTTGTTTCTCCAAGAAGGAAGACAATGGATACAACTTAAGTGAAGAAATGGTCAGCTAAAAGCACTTATTAACAGGTTCAGTTTAGTTCAGTTCAGTTCAGTTCAGTCGCTCAGTCATGTCTGACTTTGCAGTCCCATGAATTGCAGCACGCCAGGCCTCCCTGTCCATCACCAACTCCAGGTGCATTATTAAGCTGGCAGAAGCCTACGTTTTGGCAGCTGAGGCTTTGCCTCTCCAGCCTTTATCCCTTTCCAAGACTCTCCTTTAGCTGTTGTTTATAACACACTGATTCTTTCTTTTGAGATTGTTAAATATTTGTCCATACTTTACTTTACGGACAATTCACTACTGGTGAAAATACTGCTTCTTTGCAAAGACAAAGGCAAATCCATATTGCATGTTTAGGTTCATGTCTGCCAGTTAACTTGCCTCTACCTGTCACAAAACTTAACCTTTTTAAAGAAAGCACACATATCCCAACGTGTTCTACCTTCTTTTCTCATAAAATAGATGCTTACACTATGTATTTCTATTTATATTTATTCTGAGGCAGACAGTTCACAAATAATCAGATTTGAAAATTACTGCACTTGTAACTTCCAAAACGGTACTTCTAAGCTAACTGAAGGAGGGCACTGGGACAGTCATTCCTTGAATTCTCCTTTTTACAGTCCTGAGTTCTGCTTGTGTCATGTTTAATGTCCTTGTAATGCCTCCTGGAAAACTGTAACTTAAAGGACTGAGAATACCTCTTTCAGAATAGCACCATATTTCATATCCCACATTAAATCTCTCTTCATTATTCATTCCTGGGAGTTCATTTTCATTCTCAAGGCTTACTTAACCTTTGCCACACTTATTTGGTCACACTTTGCCTCAAGTTCAGTGTTCTCTAGATTCCCCAAATCACTGGCACAGTCTTTCTCTAGCAGATGTTTTGCTGCTAACAATTTAGGGAAACTCTAGGAATGTCTTTTTTATAATGTATTAGGTAAATTACAAACCACTTCCACTTTTTTTTTTCTAATTGATTTAATTCACATTTAGCTTACAGATAAGTGTAGATTTCCATACATTCCTTGTTTCCTCCTCTGTTTCTAGGAATGAAGTTTCAGATGCTCATGTTGGATTGTGTATTCTAAAGAGAATAGTAATTATATTATGAATGCAGAATTATCACAACTTGGTGCTTAATAAATGTTCAACACATGTTTATTAATGTTATCTTCCTAGGCTTCATTCCAGTCTTGGGTAACTCCCCTCTTCCTTCTGTGGGACTTTAAAACTAGCTGCTTCCTCTCAGGCCAAAATGAAGATATTTCTACATATGATTTTTCAGTTTTCATTCCTTTACAAATATATGGACTATTTTGGTTTATTAATTTGCAAATGTATTATGGAAGAAAATGTATAGAACCCAGGTTTAGTTGGAAAGCATAAATAATAAAAATGCTAATGGTTATCTCTGGCAGTGGGTTATGTGGTTGATTATATATATATATCTGGTAAGGGATTTAGAAGAAAGCCATCAACAATTTGTAAGTGGCTAATCAGTAAGCAAATTAGGTTAAATTGTAAGTCTCTTTTGAGGTCTGTTAATGTTTTACTGCTAATTAAATGATAATCTGTGTGTTTCCCTGATTATAGAAAGTTTAACCACTTATGTTAGCTTGTTTGATGAGTTTGTAAACTATTATACAGATGATAAGTCTTCAATTTTTATTCACTTTTTAATCACTGAGGTAAAGGAGGCAGATTTAGGTGCAAAGGTAAAGAGGAAAATGAATGTGAAAAAAGAGACAGTATTTAAAGAAGATGGACAAGGTAAAAAAAATAGCTATTTTTACCTTATATAATAATATGAATTTCAGATTTTAATTTGAAACATATCTTAGTCAAAGTTCTGAGGAGTTTTCTCATATCTCCTTTTTTAAAATCTAAATGATGTTATTTGCTTATTATTATTATTATTTTGCTGTACTGGGCCTTCATTAGTGTGCATGGGCTTTTCTCTCTTTGTGGGGAACAGGGTCTGCTCTGTAGTTGCAGTGCACTGGCTTCTCATTGTGGTGCCCTCTCCACTTGTGGAGCATAGGCTCTAGGGAGACCAGGCTTCAGTAGTTACAGAACATGGGCTCAACAGTTGCAGCTTCCAGGCTATAGAACACAGGCTCAATAGCCATGGCAAGGGACACAGTTGGTCTTAGGCATGTGGGTTCATCCCGGACCAGGGATCAAACTGGTGTCTGCTATATTGGCAGATGGATTCCCTACCACCGAGACACCACAGAAGCCCATCATAGCTCCAGCTTTTCCGCATTTGCAGTGCCATACATTTTCCAAGAATTTCTGTTTTAAATAATTCATTTTACACTGTTTCTCATGGAGGCTTAACATGCCATTTTTGTAAACAGAATGTTCTCTTTTTATTCTATGGAAAAGCATGGTATAATAGAGAGTGAATTTAGGGTTTAGAGCAGAGTAAGGCTGGCTGCCAACATTGATAATTACCTACTATTGTAATATTTTTCAGTAGATTATGAGGAACCTATGTGGAGACTTCAGATCATCAGTACTACAATACCACTAGCACTTGATAATATTTAATAAAATAACCGAAGAGCTGACTCTTATTTAAGTATATGCAGACTAAAAAAAGAGTGAAATAATTGACTGAAGCACCGACTTTTTTTCACTTTAATGAAAAGTCAACCCCACCGAAACGTAGAAATGAGAGTACAACTACCATATGTCTTTACTTAGACTCACTAACTTTTAATGTTTTCTTTTTGCATTTTTTTTCTGTACATGAACATTTTGCTTCTAACATTTTAAACTTTGTAATAGGCAGGTGTAGTTACACAGTTATGGATTTTGGCCCTAAATATTTAATCTCCTAAGAGCAAAGCCTTTCTCCAGGTAATTCCAGGATAATGGTCACAAGAAATTGAACCTTATCTCTCTCTTCTCACATAGTAAACCATAACCTTGACTACACAGACTTTTCTTGGCAAAGTAATGTCTCTATTTTTTAATATGCTATATAGGTTGGTCATAACTTTTCCTTCCAAGGAGTAAGTGCCTTTTAATTTCATGGCTGCAGTCACCATCTGCAGTGATTTTGGAGCCAAAAAAAAAAAAAAAAGTCTGCCACTGTTTCCACTGTTTCCCCATCTATTTCTCATGAAGTGATGGACCAAATGCCATGATCTTCGTTTTCTGAATGTTGAGCTTTAAGTCAACTTTTTCACTCATATCATTTTTCATATCATTTGAGGACTCTTGAGGATCCCTTGGACTGGAAGGAGATTCAACCAGTCCATTCTGAGGGAGATCAGCCCTGAGTGTTCTTTGGAAGGACTGATGCTGAAGCTGAAACTCCAGTACTTTGGCCACCTCATGCGAAGAGTTGACTCATTGGAAAAGACTATAATGTTGGGAGGGTTTGGGGGCAGGAGAAGAAGGGGATGACCGAGGATGAGATGGCTGGATGGCATCACGGACTCGATGGGCGTGAGTCTGAGTGAACTCTGGGAAATGGTGATGGACAGGGAGGCCTGGTGTGCTGTGATTCATGGGGTTGCAAAGAGTTGGACACAACTGAGCGACTGAACTGATAACATGCATCACCTTGAGACAGTTCTCCCTTGTAATAATACTTGACTTTTTTAAAAATTATTTTATTCATGGTTTGGTCTAAAAGTAGCACTAGAACTGTAGCACTAGAACAACTGTTACATTTTAAGAAAAAATGAATAGTATTTTTTTTTCTTCTTCTTTTTGCCCCTTCCAAATAATATGCTCAAGTAACCAAAATGTTTGAAAATGCACGATTGGAAGCAATATATTTTGATGGTGTGACAACGATATGTCATATCCGAGGAAGCCTGAGATAAAAGGTCAGGTTGGAGATATATTTTACTTTAATACAAATCTTATGTTTAAAAAATTCACCTGTGCTTTAAAGTGACTGATTTTGTGAATTCTTGAAGACTTCAAACATAGTGATTTATGTGGCCATGTAAAGGCATAAAATTAGGAAATCCTTGATACCTTTCATAATAGGATTTATATTTAGAAAGAATGATTTATGGTGCCTAGGCTGGACTTATGCCAGATATATTTGCACTTGAGGAAACAGACAAATTCTGTGTATGAAACAAATGGCCTAGAATTTTCACAAACATTAAGACATGAAAGAAAAAAACAAAAAACTGAAAAATATTTTTGAGACAAAAGGAATCTAATTGCCAATTAAATATAGTGCATGATCCTGGGTAAGACTTTTTGATTTGTTGGAACAGCTGTAGGTGGTGTTAGGAGCATTTGAAGTTGGAACATCATAGACCATCTTATTTAGTAATTTTGGCACATTTATTGATCATATTGTTTAAAAGTTCTTTCATCCCTAATTTCTTGGGATAAAATATCAGTTTTGTTCTATTGAGCCATTCTTTGCCAGTTAGGGATTTGGGGCCTGAATTGATATAAATTGTTAACTAGATGGGTATATTTGTGTTCGTTAAAGTTCAGTCGCTCAGTCGTGTCCGACTCTTTGCGACCCCATGAATAGCAGCATGCCAGGCCTCCCTGTACATCACCATTTCCCGGAGCTCACTCAGATTCATGTCCACTCCTTCAGAATGGACTGGTTGGATCTCCTTGGAGTCCAAGGGACTCTCAAGAGTCTTCTCCAACACCACAGTTTAAAAGCATCAATACTTTGGCAATCAGCCTTCTTCACAGTCCAATTCTCACATCCATACATGACTGCTGGAAAAACCATAGCCTTGACTAGACGGACTTCAGTCAGAAAAGTAATGTCTCTGCTTTTCCATATGCTATCTACGTTGATCATTACTTTTCTTCCAAGGAGTAAGTGTCTTTTAATTTCATGGCTGCAGTCACTATCTGAAGTGATATTGGATCCCCAAAAAATAAAGTCTGACACCGTTTCCACTGTTTCCCCATCTATTTCCCATGAAGTGATGGGACCGGATGCCATGATCTTCGTTTTCTGAATGTTGAGCTTCAAGCCAACTTTTTCACTCTCCTCTTTCACTTTCAGCAAAAGGCCTTTTAGTTCCTCTTCACTTCCTGCCATAAGGGTGGTGTCATGTTCATATCTGAGGTTATTGATATTTCTCCTGGCTATCTTGATTCCAACTTGTGTTTCTTCCATTCCAGCGTTTCTCATGATATAATCTGCATATAAGTTAAATAAGCAGGGTGACAATATACAGCCTTGATGTACTCCTTTTCCTATTTGGAACCAGTCTGTTGTTCCATATCCAGTTCTAATTCTTGCTTCCTGACCTGCATAGACATTTCTCAAGAGACAGGTCAGGTGGTCTGGTATGCCTATCTCTTTCAGGATTTTCCAGAGTTTATTGCAATTCACACAGTCAAAGCCTTTGGCATAGTCAATAAAGCAGAAATATATGTTTTATGGAACTCTCTGGCTTTTTCCATGATCCAACAGATACTGGCAATTTGACCTCTGATTCCTCTGCCTCCTCTGCCTTTTCCAAAACCAGATTGAACCTCTGGAAGTTCATGGTTCACGTATTACTGAAGCCTGGCTTGGAGAATTTTGAGCATTATTTTGCTAGCGTGTGAGATGAGTGCAATTTTGTGGTAGTTTGAGCATTGTTTGGCATTGCCTTTCTTTGGAATTGGAATGAAAACTGACCTTTTCAAATCATGCGGCCCCTGCTGAGTTTTCCAAATTTGCTGGCATATTGAGTGCAGCACTTTCACAACATCATCTTTCAGGAATTTAAATAGCTCTACTGGAATTCCATCACCTCCACTAGCTTTGTTCATAGTGATGCCTTCTTAGGCCCACTTGACTTCACATTCTGGGATATCTGGCTCTAGATGTGTGATCACACCATCAAGATGTTCCAGGTCATGAAGATCTTTTTTGTAGTTTTCCTGTGTATTCTTGCCACCTCTTCTTAATATCCTCTGCTTCTGTTAGGTCCATACGATTTCTGTCCTTTATCGAGCCCATCTTATATCCCCTTTGTGTCTCTAATTTTCTTGAAGAGAGCTCTAGTCTTTCCCATTCTGTTGTTTTCTTCTATTTCTTTCCATTTATCACTGAAGAAAGCTTTCTTATCTCTTCTTTCTATTCTTTGGAACTCTGCTTTCAGATGGTTTTTATCTTTCCTTTTCTTATTTTCATTTGTTTAAAATAACTAAAAATTTCCAGAGCAATTTGTGAATAAAATAGAATCGCCAGTCCATGTCTGACGCAGGATACAGCAAGCTTGGGGTTGGTGCATGGGGATGACCCACTGACATGTTATGGGGAGGGAGGTGGGAGGGGGGTTCATGTTTGGGAACACATGTAAGAATTAAAGATTTTAAAATTAAAAAAAATAAAACACTAAAACAACAAAAAAAGTAATTTATGTGACAAAGATCTATGCTTTTGTAATTTTAAAAGACTTTGTTGAAGTAAAAGTATTGTACATTTTAATTTGACCCAAACTGGCATGAGCACACACACACATCATACACACATACCTCCACATGCACACAAGACACACACACACATCTTTAGTTTTCCCCTAATCCTTAGTAGATAGTTTTTACACACTGAGTGAATTGTTTCTTTGTGTGTATGTGTGTGTGTGTGTGTGTGTCACTTTAAGTATGGCTTAATATGAAACACTACTATTTGTTTGCATTTTAAATATAATATACTGTGTTTTTTTTTATAGATTTGGATAAATACTTCAGATATTATATTGGTTGTTCTTCGAGATTATCAGGTAACAATTACACTTAAATTTATTATGCTCTTGAATTTAGAAATCATGAATAAATGTATTTCAGTGATGAAATAAAATGCATTTGACTTGTTCTAGCCAGTTGTGATTCTCATCCTTCTGGCATCAAATATTGTTACGACCCACTTATGTTTAAGATAATAGAATTCTAGCTTACTGATGGTATGTTTTCTGTGGGAAGACTGGTTGTATCTTTTCTGATTTTAAATATAATATGTAATACATGTTTTCTTATAATTTTGGATAAATACTACAGCTCATCCTTCTGTCCTCTTTTAAAGTCCAGGTGTATTCAAGGATCTGTGCTAGGTTTTCAGGGAATATGCTGCGGGCTGACGTTTTCAGTGTTTTGTGGTAAAACGAGAAGATAACTTTGTATTTTATAATATATATTTCACAGAGATAGATTATTCATTTTCCTTTCATTTCTTTTCTTTAATTTTTGATGGCATTGCAGCTTCTGGAATCTTAGATCCTCAGTCAGGGATTGAGCTCAGAATACTGCTGAGAAAGCCCTGAGTCCTAGTCATTGGACCACCAGAGGACTCCCTCCAGTTTTTTTTTTTTTTTTTTACAAATAACATTTGTTGAAATAAGAACAGTAGCATATGACAATGATTTTCATTAGTATTCTCACTCATCAAAAGAAAAACTTTTATTAAATTTACTTTGGGTTCTCAGTTATAATTTCTAAATTTAAAAGTCTCAGATCCAAGTTTGAGAAACCACTGCTGTAGATGATGCAATTAAATAAGGCAAAGCCTTTATCTCCAATTTTTTTTTTTTTTTTTTTGCTTGTAGAATAAAGGTAATACATAGACTAGGCCTTTTAAAGTATAAGTTATAAATCTGACATGAATACTTAGAGAACTACTTGATAGTTGTCCACTATGATCTCAATGTTTGGAATATGACTTGTGAGACAGAAATCCTTTTGATTTC